>RPOG01005287.1:8288-33950 GCA_008086565.1 Thalassoma bifasciatum | reverse complement strand
CACACACACACACACACACACACACACACACACACACACACACACACATGAAGGCAGCTTCCACCTCAAGCTCATCATTTATTAAAGAGTCTGATCTTTCTCTGAGACACACCATCACAGCTGTACATCCCACTGCCCTTTCCCTGCTTCTTCCCCTGAGTGTATGCATGTGTGTGCCATGTGTGCTGTGTGTATGAAGAAATGTTGTTGCATTTACTGGGGGATGGCTGTCAGAGGACAGACATAGCAATGCTGGCACTTTGTCCATCTGTGTATGTGTGAGTTGCTCATCACGTGCTGACCCTGTTATTGCTGATGAGTGGTGAGCTGTGGGAGGCAGAGGTGATTTCTTCCCAGTTCCCTCCCTAAAGTATAACCAAGTAAGAACCACACAGAATGAGTGGTAATTTAAAAAAAAGACATACCAAGAGCTTCAGTATGCACTTAAGGTGCAATGTGGGCTTTATTACATGACATAAAGTTGGGTGTAAACCATTAGTTATGCTGTAGGATTGATGAAAACGTTGCTTAACACTTTCAGCAGCATCATGGTTTCACTGACTCTGCAGCCCTTGTTAAGGGGATGTGTTTTGAAGGATAGCTACAGCAGACAACAAATACCTGTTGCATATACTCGTTAAGTAGAAATGTAAGAATCTGCAGTGCTATGGTTTCACAGTTTAAATTATACAACAGTACCTTAGCACACACACAAAAACCCTGGACTATTGACCTGCAAGTAATGACAATGTTTTGTCTCAGCTGAACCTAAACACCATATTATACTCTGCTAGAGTTAAAAAATTAGCTTTATAACTAAGTGGAGCTATCTTTTTAGCTCACATAATTACACAAATATGTAAATCTATATATGCATATAACAGTTGTGACTGTTGTTTTAACAACAGTTACAACAATTCCAATAACAAAAAGTACACAGTAAGTACACAGTCCCTTTTATCATTTCCCAAATGCTATGGATTCAAAACCCTCCAGGATGCCAGGCTGTGACCAAAACCGTAGATAGAAAAACGCCCTTGAACATTTCAGTTACATACCTGTATTAGTAATGTTTTGGACTCCTCTTGGCTCCACTGATGGATTCCATGATTTTGTCCCCTGAAAATGAAAACGGAAACAAAAAGACTTCTTGAGAATGGAAAATCTGTCTTTCATTTCTTACCCCAAAAAATCTGTTGAAATATATATTTTTTAATATAATTAGTCTAGCAACTCTAAGATTGCATTTGAATATGAATAACTTAAATGTGTTATTATTTTCTGTTTAAATTTCCATGAAGAGTTTAATCAGTGAGATACCGCTCACATGAGTTCAGCACCATGGACAGCGACTTTAAGGAGCACCTGTTGAATGCTTTCATAGAGGCACTCTATGATAAACTATCCCCTTGGAACAGTGAATGTATATGTGAAAAGGGGCACAGGGAAAATACTAACAAGTAATTAACAGAATCCAAAGCAGACATACATCTTTTTGTCTTTGGAAATGAGTAAAAGTGTTTTACAAAGAGTCTATAATTTGCTCTTTTGTTTAGAATATTTAAAAAGCTGAGCAGATCTCTTATACATTATTGAACACTAAAATAAAAACTAAAATTATATATATATATATACATACTTAATAAATCTGATGTCATAAATCACAATCACTGTATAAGGATAATTTAAGAGCAGCCATTTCTCCCTCAGACTGTATAATACATGGATGTAGTTTCAGTGATGTTACCCTTGAGTTTAAGGAGAAGAGATTTGAAGAACAACAATGCTCGGTGTATTAAAAAATGCTGACTTCACCTGACTGTGAATGGCCCATAACAACAGGCCAAGCAGTGGGGTGAGCTTCTGAAGCCAGCCTCAAGTTGACACAAGAGGAACTGTAATTCTTTTTAGTCACATCTGCTTGCTGCTTGTTTTCTTCATGAAGAGTAACTCTAAGGTAAGTGTTAGTTTAGCATATTTTTAAAAGCATGTTTCAGAAAGTTACAACAGGAAATAGAATGAGTAAAAAATGTTGGAGGTTGTTTGAGACAAAGACTTTATTAATTATTCAATCAAATAAGCCTCCAGAAGAGGGCAAGACAGTGTCTCACACTATGTGACAATAGTTTGATGTCACTGAACTATCACAAAGTTAAAATTTGTTCATAGTTTCACCTCTTTGTGTCATCTGATCAGGTTTTCTGTTGAAGAGTTGTGGTACAACAGTAATAAAAAACGATCCAATAGTTGAGGTCAGCATATGCTCGTGGGAGCAGAGCGTTGTAAAAGTGCAAAAGTTGGGAGAGATTCTGTAACTTTCTTACACCACAAAACAGTGGTGAAGTGCTTCCAAAATCTTCTGAAATGTCAACAACTCCCCCAAAATATAATGGTGTAGAAAAAGTTCCTATATGATTGCCCTCTGTTCTTGCAATAAATTTCACTAATGGCAAAACCTCAGAAAATATAAACATATGGGTGTTTCTGTTTTGATAGTTCTGATCCAGTATATGCATATGTATGCACTTTTTTTCTCCTGAGTGTAATTCTCCAAGTCTCATATATATGTTTTGCCTTTACTGGATTTACAATAAATAAATAAATAAAATAAAATGTAAGCATGTTTTCTAAATGTTATTTCATTGAATCTTGTTAAAAATATATAACTATAAAAAAGGAAAACGCTATTGCAGCACAGACTACTCATACAGTGTCTTTCATGACTATGTTCCTGGTGACAATATTTGTGATGCTGCTGTGCTTTGATACATATTACAAAGACAGATATTCTACAGGATATTCAAAGAGCGGTTTCCCCTCTCTTAACCTTCCTGCCAGTAATTTGAATTGGTGTTGTGGCTGTATGCTGTTGTCGGATGAGCCTCTACACTCAAAATTCTTTGATACATCAACATGTTGTTTAACAGATAAAATCCATCAACAGCAAAACTATCAAGAAAAAGCACCAGCTCATGATAGCCTGCAGTCAGCACTGTCTGTTCTTCAAAAATCTCTGTCACTGCACAGCCTAACACCTACACATTACCGACAAAACTAGAGGACCTGGCTGGTGCAGGTGCTTCCTTTATCCATGCACTGAGCTGAGATGAGCTTCTATGCTGCATGCAGTCCTGTGAGTGGTTTGTGTGGAGGCTACAAGGCCATTTGTACACAACACATACACACATCAGACACTGAAAAAGCCCACAGATGAAGACTCATGTTAGCAAATTTAAAGCACAAAGATGCAGAAACTCAAGGCTAAATCAATTTGTGTATGGACAGTCGTCCCCTGAGTCTCATAAATAGATGCACATGTCTCTAAAACGCTCCTCAAACAGAAATGCAAGTGCACAAATATTTCAGGTTTGAGGCCTTGAAATGTATACTGCATGCACACTCAATACAAAAAGCGTGAGGTGCCACAAAATACACCATAACATAAACCTATATAATCACAGATACGTAGCATTGTTACATCAAGAACAGTATATGTTTACAGATAATTTACCAGTTATAAGTAGGTTGTTTTTTCATGTATTTGCAGATGTGCTGTAAGTCTAGAAATATGACACAATAACTCAAAACTTTTAAAACAATACTCAGAAATAACGGTAAGACTGTATCTACTCAGTGTTATAATTCCCACTAGCACACAAAAACTGAATTAACACATATAATAACTTTCTGAGATTGCTATAGTTATCTAAGACACCAAGCCACTCAGTAGTCTTAGCACTGAGAGGTAATGCTCAGTCCTTCTCTGATAAAAGTGTCTCCTCATTTTCTTTATTAAAGCGCACATTAAGACCAAGAATCAATGTTACATTCCCTTAATCTAACACTGGAACAGCTAATTTTTGTGCTGATAATACATTTCTGACATCACGTAAAAGGAAGTAGTGCTTCTATAAAATATGCTCATATTTCATCTCTATAATAGATGTGACTGTAAATATTTGACTCCCATGATATATAAGCATGATCAAATTATGGTCTTAATTTCAAAATGCTTGATTTTTCAGCAGCACGTCAGAATAAGTGTATGTGAGCGTATTTTCATACATTTATGTAATCATTTAAATTTACTTGACATATGATGTTTATGTACAGAAGATGTACTAATGCTTGTTTTTCCAACTGGAGAAAAAGAATGCACATAATGTACACAAGCAAAGTCCCCAAAATATAAAAAGCCACATTTACCAAAAGTTTTCAAATAAATAGATGTCATTTGGAGTTTGGGAGTGAAACATGTGGCTCATTTACATTAAAATATTTAGCCAGTAACTAACTCAACAGTCTACCATTCCTCATAGCTTGACACTCAGAGTAGATGTGAAAGTATTGCTTCATCACTAACAGTCTCTGTATGAAACATCTGATGATCAGTAAAGACATTTTGCTCATGCTGTACCTTTCTCACAGGTCCACGCGCCTTTCCCTGGCGCAAGGTACGGAAAGTCATCTCACTGATAAGTAGTGAGCGTTAATCAGATCCACCTGTATGCCTATTTGCAGAGATGCACTATCCGCCCATCTTTTTTTTTCAAGGAGCTCTAAAACCGCACTTGCCTTGGTGCGGTCTGCCTGAACCTAAATAACTTCTACACGCAGCGTAAAATACGCAACTGCAGATACTCTTTGTTTCACCTTCTGTATCTTCAACATAGACCTGCCGCAGAGATAAGCAACCATCTTTTTCACAGCCCGCGATCAGTAGGTGGATGTGGTCTAAAGAAACACAGGAATCACGTGTATGCAGAGCAACTCGGTGTTAAAATCCTGCGCAAAGTTCAAAGCAAATTGTTCCCCACTGTAGGATGCCTGACGCGCGCTCGAACGGTCCTGGACTGACAATTTTTCCTCTGCACTCTGTCGCCTAACCCGAAATCTAACACTGCAACACAGTGTTCTAAGAGAAAGTACAATGTTGTGTGTGACCTACCTTGATGACTTGGATCTTTCAGATGTTGCGCACGAATCTTCAGCTGCTGGAAGTTTGACTTAGTCTACTCCGGATCCCTCGGAGGAGTCGCACTGAGAGAGAGGATGGGCGCCACAGCTCTGCGCGCCAGCTCCGTGGACGTGCGTGTGTGTGTGCGCGCGCGTGTGTGGTTGTGAGAGAGTGACTGAGGGAGAGAGAGAGAGAGAGAGAGAGAGAGAGAGAGAGAGATTAGAGAGGGAGAGAGAGACAGATAGATAGATAGATAGATAGATAGATAGATAGATAGATAGATAGATAGAGAGAGAGAGAGGGGGGGGGGGATGGAGAGAGATAGAGAGAGACAGAGGTGGGGGGAAACAACAGACGTGGAGAGCTGTAGTCCCTTGCCAAAGGATGCTTCAGTCTCCTAGCAACAACAATCGATCTGGCAAGGAGACATTTTTATTGGATAAAAAGAAAACTTAGCCATTCACCCCCTTTAGCACATGTTCACCACTCAGAGCAACAACTTAAGCTTTAAAGAGTGAGGGAAAAAAGAGCGAGACAGAAGAAAGAGACAGAGACAGAAAGAGGGAGATGATCCCAGATAAAAGTGTTGAATTTGCAGAATGACATAGAGAACACATGTATCCAGCTGTCCTTGTAAAAGGATTCAAAACAGACGGATTCCTGCAGCTCCATCAATGTTTTAACACAGTATTTCACTCTGTGTCAGTAGCAGAGAAAAATCGAGCAGTAATAAAAATGCTGTCCATGTTTCAACTTGTTCAGGCAATTTAAAAATACTTGCTCATGCTTCAGTAAAGCACATCCAAACCTAAATGTGCTTAAAGCTGTGACTACTAGCATACCTCCAAAGCCTTAATCATGCGTCACACTAAAGGGATGTGTGACATATGGAAACCGCACACACAAACACTCGAGTGCCTACAAGTTAGATGTCACTCTATCCCCAAATTTTCCTGATGTCTCCACAATGAGGACAGAAACAGTGGCACTCAGTGGTGTATGCATGTGAGTGTGCATGGACACACACATCTATGCAAGTGTGCTTGTTTGTATGATTATGCACATAGAGTCATTAGAATGCAAGTATGCAAGTGTGCAGCCCCTTTTGAACAGAAAATCCTCTTCACGCATGATTGAGTCACAGAGTGTCCTCTCTTTCTCTACTCAACCTAACACACACGCACTCAAATACACACACATGCACACACACTCACATTCACACGCAGTCTAGAAGCCTGATTTCTGCGTTGTAAAGTTAGTCAAGTGCATAGAGACACACTGTCTGAGGGCTTGCTTAAAGCAGTTTCCTGATTGCAGCTGCCGGCTTCATAGAGTGTCATTTTGCCTGTTTTATATGTAGATCTATGACGACAGGAGGCTGGAATTTCCATCTACCTCATATGTTTTCATGTTTCTTCTATGTGACACCATATGGCACAAGAGAACTGCCTCTGAGGATAAGCCTCCAATGGGCAGAGATTGATTAGCTGACTAAAGAAGTAAGGGTAAGAGCATCCACTTCACACCTCTGAGACACACATGCATGCACAGGCATGAGGTGGGAAGTGGATCCTCACTCACACTAGTGCCCCAGTGTCAGTCACAGCTTTTCCCGGACCCCATCCCTCATCCCCGCTGCTCTGGCCTCGGAGATGCTGGCTGCTCTAATAAAGGCCTCATTGTCTGCATGGCATGCATATATGCAGAAAGCCCAGAAAGCCAGCTTTGTCCCATAAGGGTCCCTCAGCGAGAGCTTTGTGCCTGGCCTTTCCCCATAGACCCGGTCACAGCGATGCAAAACAGACTGGAAAACAAGACAGAAAGAAAGAAAGAAAGACAGAAAGAAAGAAAGAAAGAAAGAAAGAAAGAAAAAGCATGAACAGATAAAAGGGAGGATAAAAGGGAGGATAAAAAAAGAATGAATGACAGATAAAGGGAAAGAAAAAAGGAGGAAGAAAAATGAATTTCAAGAGAGCAATAAATGTGAGAGATGGTAAATAAGGACAGCGTCAATTCATCAATGAAACCCACTTATGGGAAAAAGCCCAGAGCATTTGTGTGTGTGGAAAACTGGTGTGCTGGAATTTCACAACTTGCCCGATCACTGTGAATGGCTCCAACTCAAGCCACAGGAAGTAGGTCTGCAGGGATTATGCTTCCTTCTTCTTTGATTCCCCCCAGATTGTTTGTCTCCCATTGCTAATAGAATTTGCCATGCTTCATTTCCCATAGTCTTCTGTTCTGTCTTGGCCTCATGATGGATGAAGCTTTACACAGAGGAGTGAGTGTGCTCAGAAGTGTGCCCTGTGTTGGTACGACAACAGGGCCAGTTACAACCACAAGCTCCCATTTGCTTTGGTCAGTGTGGTCAAGTAAATGAGGGAACTTTGAATAATGTGAGGCTACAGCACAGTGTCAAAAATTTAGTTCAGATTGTAACATGATGATGAAGTAAGGAAAAGAGAGGTGTGTGTGTTTCCGTCATTGTTCAGATTTAGCATCACATTTAATAAAACAAAAACATAGACTGTATAATAGATGATATAGTCTCTGCAACATCACACGTCTGTTTGTGAAGTCAAGTTTTTAAGCAAAATGGTTGGCGTAGCCATAATGGCAATGGGATGGATGAGGAGTTCCCATGCTAACAGCTTTTGGGAACCTGTCAGTCGTGTGAGCTGAGCTGTGCCTCTGATTGGGCGAGCTTGTGATCTAATATTGTCTGAACTGTTGAGTTAGGAGGAAAAAAAGTGAAATTATTGATCCAAACAGGAGACATTTTTTGCATTAGGCTGTTAATATTCTAATTTTGGATGTGAAAACTACTTTTTTGGCTTGGTATGTATGTGACTTCCAGAAATTCATTGGGACTCTTGGGGAACAGCAGTTTTTTTAATAGCACTTCCATTCTTTCTCATATTTTCAGACCTGAGGTTGCCGCTTGAACAAAACAGGAGACTTCTCTGAATATGAATCAAATTGGATTCAATGTATCAGCATATCAAGGTACAGGCCATTATTTCCATCTTCTTTTTAACCATTGGAGAATAAATTCAAAGGGCTATGGAGAATTTCTTATGGCTCAGTACAAATAATCACAAATTAATCAAACATTTTTCATCTTGCATAGTGTACCATGCACCACTTCTGAGCAGTCTCATGATATCAATATCAAACATGCTCTACAACAAATAAAACGATTAGTTAAAATTTGCATAAATTATAGTTTATTCCTTGGACCATTCAAACTTCAAGCAAATAATTTCACACATTGTCATTGTTTCTAACCTAACATGGTGGAAAATCAACATAATGTGGATAGTTTGCAATGGAAAGCCTTGACAATTTTGGCAAAGAGGAGATTTACTGTGCATTTACTGTGTGCTTTGCTTCAAGTATTGGAGACTGAGTGAACTCTGGTGGTAACTCAATTCACATTGTCCTTGACAGTAGATGCAAACAGCTTTGAATTTGCTGAGGCAAAGAAGCTCAACCTGCTACAAAAAGTTGATTTGAAGTCATTAACCGAAGCTCTCAGATTTGTTCACGCCCCAGGATGGACTTTTTACTTTTACTTTTACAATCCATGATTTCCTCATCTGAATGTGAAGTTGTACCTCGTTATTGGTGTCCTCAATCATCTTTAAAACAATTAAATGGTTTATTCAAAACAAAAGCAGATAGATCTTTATTGTTTCTGTGAGTGAGGAGCTATAAATAACATTTGTGTTCATGTGTTCAGGTGAAATAAACATGAACGTATTAAAATCGCCTTGAATGTTTCTCCGCTGACAAAGTACCAACGTGTGTTCATATCATATGGTGGCTAATGTTTTGAGCTGTTTATGGCTCCTGACAGGGGGCTGCTCTGTCATTACCCTGGTTACAGAGGCATGGCCAACAGGCTGCAGGCCACACACACGTCACAGGACGAGCACTGACCTGCCTCATGTTCTTCTGCTTGCCAACTCGCACACAAACACACATACACCCAAAAAACTTTGGAACTCAGCAGGGATGCACCTCACACCACTTGTGTCTGGGGTCATTTGTACTAAAACTTTGTTTGCAAGCAGGGAAGACACATGCAAGAATTGGTATAATGCAACTTAAAGATTTACTGTGTTGTAACTAGGGATGGAAATTGATAGGATTTTCTTCGTATCAAATGATTTTTTGATTCCCTTATTAATTCCTCCTGTGTGTTTTCTGTGTACAAAAACTAGGTTTCACAGGTTTTCTGTGTCAACATTTCATTTCATTTGGGAGTGAATAGATATGATGTTGGTCAATAAATCTGGATATCTCTAGATGTAATCAAGTAGAAGTAAGTAAAATCTTTGCATATGGTCACTGGGGCCGAGACCTCTGGATATAAATAGATGAAAATGAGTAATAATCACATGACGTATGACATCATTCTATTGTTTCGTGATGATTGAAGTTGGCCCCCTGGCAATGCTTTGAGTTGTTTGGAGCCTTGAGCTTGCCGTAGGTGTGCTGAATTCAGTCATGAGCCTGCACCAAACTTTTCTTCTATTCTCATGTTAAAAAGAACTTTTGCCTGCAAGTATTTTTACATTTAAAGTTTTCTGTATCAGTCACAAAGAGTAGCTGTGCTATGTTTACACACACATATGAAAGTTGAAATTGTGTTTTAAAACTGAAGTAATGTCATGTCAATGTATGCTAACCGCTTGCAGTAATTCGCTGTATCGGTCTGCATCAAGCTAGTTTTCTATTACACATTAGGAGATGTATGTCATGTTGACTGTATCAAGTATGAACATCTAGTGAGAGAGTAATGTACATTTCTTTGAGTGCTCAGTTCTACAGGTTCTTAAGTAAAACTTCAAGCAGAAAATCCTGGATCAGAGTTTTTTTGGGAAACTGTTTACTTTCTACAATAACTGGGGCGGAGCAGTCAACGTAAGGTCTGCTCACTCTGGTGAAATGTAAATAATTGGTAAAGGGGTCTTGAGGCAAAAAGGCCAAAGATGTCAATGGATTAAACCATTTCTTATTGATTCATAACAAACTTCTTCTCCAGTCCCATCCCTAGTTGTAAAACATTTGTGTTGTTTCCTACAGAGCCAAGATCTTAATGCTTTGATGAGTTTAAGCTTTCTTTAGTTTATGGCTGTTTATGTGAATGAAAGACTATAGGTCAACTTTTAACTAAAATGAAACTACTTCTATCATAATCTTCTTTTTCCTAAATTCAATAAATTAAGCTAACCAAACAATGTCCTCCCCCAATTTTTGTTATCCTCAGGAGAAGTTTCCTCAAAGCTTTGTTTTTGTACATGTATCCGTAGACAGTTTTGTCACGCAAAACCGCAGGAACAACATTTGGATGAGATTTAGAAAAATCTCAGTGTCATTTCATAAAGATATATTAAAAAAAGCAAACATGCAACTAAATTGAGTGTTCTGTGATCGAATTTTACTCAACACATTAAAATGCAGTAACACTCCGGATGTGTTTCGGTGTGTATGTACATGCACACTTAAACACACACTTTCAGACTGTGTACAGTATCTGATCTGGCCTCTCCTCTGAGCTTTCTCACCACGACCACAATTCATTAGTAATTGACCGCAGCAGCCTCGCTCATTAAACATTAATGGGCTACTGGTGAATAATTGATTAATGATATGAGGCGATCTGCAGCAGCATTCTGACAATAAGAGTGCATGGATGAGGGGGAAGGAGAGGCCTCAATCAATGCAGAGATGAGCAAGGGCTCTGACAGATGACGCAGACACACACACACACACACACACACACACACACACACACACACACACACACACACACAAAGCTTGCCAGTCACTCTCTTAAATTTGATCAACTCAATGATGAATTCGAAGGCAGCATTTTTAAGAATAGCACTGATTCATTGACTCACTCCCTAATTCGAAATCAGACCACAAGAATAACGCTCCACCATTGTGCATTGAGACACTTCTATCAACCTCACTTTTAGAGCCAGTGTCGCTCCCTTCAGTTGTTGAATCTGTGTTTCATTTTGGACTAAATCGCAACCCAATTTCGTAAAGTAAACACCCCAGTTCGACAGTCCCAACAGGTACCCTTGTAGACTTATTATTGTGGCCTGAATATTGCATTCCCCTTCGCAGCATATTTTCTGTTTGTGTGCATCTGTGGGACAATGTGGATAAGATTGAGTGACAAAAAGGAAGAAGATGAAAGGTGAAAACTTGTATGTTAAAGCACAGAGTTGTAGGATGCCACAGACGCCAGCATTTGCCAGCATTTTGAAGGATTGATTTATGGTTGACATTTAGCATAGTGCTTCAGGTGGATCTAAGCAAATGATCCCACCATCACCAATTGTAAAGTTGAGCCACCAAATGTAAGTTACCTAATACTCAACAGGATTTGACTTTTACCTTTGTCTCTTTGAGACACTGCTGAAAGAGAAAGCAAAGTACTAGCCAAGCATTTTGAGGAATTTTTCATAGTTTTGAAATAGTGTCACTCTCATTGATGCTTCTTATATTTTAATGAATCTATTATAGTCCAATTAAACTATCAATCACAAGAAAGGCTACATATTTCTCAACACTGGATTGACAGAAAATGATGTGATAGCACAAGTTAAGTGTTCATCTGTTTGAGGGAGAATGATAAGAAAGCTGGGCTTGCAGTGAAGAACCAAAAGAGGACATAATACATAACTTGTTGGGATTGATCAGTCATACAAACAGTACATCTTCAAAATGTAACACCTAATCATGCTGACCAAGATTTACAAAACTGCTTGTTCTCAGTGTTTGTATTTCAGTACTTTTGGCATCATGTTTTTCTGGTTTTGTTTTGTTTAAACACTTTTTTTTCAGGGGACATGACCTAAAAAGAGCTCAAACTGTGCTCGGAGATGAGTGGGCTGATTTTCATTCTGTTCATTCGTGATTATTTTGAACCCTAAAAGCCCTCTAGCATCTTTAGTGAGGGGGATGCCTCATCACACATGGTTAGACAGAGTTTCATTAAAGTTATCTGTCTTTAAGCTGATTAGATGTTAAAAAAAGCACAGCAAGGAATAATTAATCCTTAACTTAATTGACAGTTCTAATATACAGCACTATTTGGATTATTACTAATAGTACCACAGCAATGCAGACAGTCAAAAATCTTGTTACTGGACAAGTGTTTTTTCTTTTTTCATCTTGACATGTTTCAACTATCTTCCCACAGTCTTCTTTAGAAGAGTCAAATGATGTTGCTGTGATTCATCTGTCAGCTGATTTACAGAGGTTTAGTTGTCCTACCTGAAGTGGCAGGATGACCATGCCTTATTTTACCAACAGTCTCATGACATTTCCCCAGGTATGTGACAGCAAGCAGGCTTCCTCATCCCTGTGTACATTTTTTGCTAGCCCACTTACTGATTGCTACGGTCTCCCTTATCCAACATCAAGTGGGTAACCTTGGCCTTTTCCTGGTCTGTGATGTCATTTTCTCCCTTGCAGTGGTTCGGAAATGGCTGACCTTAAGTTATCTTAGTCGGCTTTTTGCTTGTTGTTTTGTTGCTTGTGAACATGTTTCATGTGTTTTCTTCCATTCTTTGAAGCGTTCATTTTTCTGTTCTCTTGTGTGTTTTGTTGCAGTAAAGGTACAGAATCATAAAGACCATGTTCCCTTTGGATGAAGCAGTAATTGTCTTGGTTTGATGTGTGACTTTACAGGAGTGCTTATGTTTTGCTTTTTTTCTTTTTCTTTGATATGTTCTGCTACCTTTCTGATGTATGGCAGAGTGACCATTCCAATGTTGTCTGGTTTGAGTGTTTTCCTCTTCTTTTTCTTATTCAAATAAAGCAGTGATTTCACTTCATTTCAGAGCTAGATATAACCAAAAGTCATGGGTCATAAACTACAATTGTCCAAGGGCTTCTTTCTTGAGAGCCAGACACTCTTGTGAAATAAATAAATAAATAAAATCAATATTGTATCCAGAGTAATAGATAATTATTTGATGGATTTATTTTCATTCCAAATTTATATAAAATTTTTAGTATTTGTCAGAGTTATTCCTGGTTTATGATGGACACATCGAGCTTTGTGTGGACAGATGACATCATTTTAGCAGCCTTGTGCATCCTGTGTTTCTTTTGAAGTGGAAAATTTCCATGTCCCGCACCTTGAAAAATTTGTAACTCACCTCTACTTCAGCCTCTAAACTGTTGTTGTGTATATGGCTCCTATAGTTATGTTGCCATCTTCAGGCCTGGCATGCGTATTGCAGCTTTTCCATGTAAAAGCAAATTTTTTTCACCGTGTTTTTTGCGTTTTCTGATGAAATGTTATTGTGCAGACAGGGCCCTAGCCTCTGTATGTATGGTGTTTCTCATGCTTCTGCAGCCAGCCTCAAGCAGCTAACTTTTCAGTGTAGGCTTCATTTCAGTAGCCTGAAGGTTGCTGCTTGAGTGTAACTCTGCTGTAATTGGACCTTCAGCTACCAATAATGCTTACCTCCTGGACAAAACACTTTGGCCAGTATAAAAAAATAGATATTCTGAAACCAAGTGAACTGAATACAGAGTATATGTTGAGGCACACATACACACACACACACACACACACACACACACACACACACACACACACACACACACACACACAGGCACACACATATGCACGCACACTCACTCTGTAGTAATGCTGACACTCATGGAGTGAAAATTAGGATAATGGCAGTCATCTCGCAGGGAAAATAAGAGCGGGATGTCTCCTAACTGGCATCAGGCTGAGAGAGCAGAGCTCATCAGAGAGAATAGAGAGAGATATGTCCCCTGTCAGCGCTGATGAAACTCACCAGGACTTGGCAGGGCCTGGTCACAGAGGTGCTCTGTGATGAATAGGAGGCAGACTCACCCCTTTCAATCAACTAATGCTGTGTGTATGTGTGAGCCTGCTTCCGTGTGTTTGTATGCCTTGTGTCTTGTCCGTGTTGGCTCCTGACTGTCAGAGCAGTCAGAGAGACGGACCAGTTCATTATCACATGTTTTAATATTTAATTTTACAATCTGATAAAATATGATGTTTCATTAATGAGGTGATCCATCCCTGGATATCGAGAGTCATTCAAAGCAGTGCCACACTCTGATCCAGAAAACTTCTTCACATACCATCCCTTTTGCTGCTGTGTTCTATTCAGAGATGTTTTCCACTGTTCCACTCATGTAATTTTAGTTTATCTCTTAATCAGTGTTATCTGGTGTGAAATTGTGTTATCTGCTTGTGCATGTATGCTGTAAATAGCTCCAAAATAATTTCATCCCTGTCCATTAATTATCACAGTTGCTAATTACAAACCTCTCAACTGAAGTAGACCTGCTCTGCATGTTCCCTCCTCTGTTCTCTCTTTCCTGTTCCCTCGTCTTTTTTTATGCTGTGCTGCAGTTTGCAGTATAGCAACAAGACAGTTGCATGGGAAACTTTAAATGATGGTGAAGTTAAGCTATGACAAATTGTTTAAAAATGGCTGGGAACAGACCCCTAAACTCAAGAAACCTTGCTCCCTGTGCAGATGGTGACATTGGCTGCATCTTTAGCTCTGCCATTAGATTATCCTCCCACCCCCCTCTTTTTTAAGTCGCTGCCTCGGTCGGTACTGGCTATGCATCCCTCGCCTGTCATGATGCTATTTCTGCCCCTGCCAGTCGCTCCAGGACGGCTGTTCTGAGAGGGTTGCTTTGAAGAGCTGTCCAGGTGAGAGCTTGGCAATGGCAAAGCTTTTTCTGCTCTTTCACAACACGGAGTGCCCTTCAGGGACACAAATCGCCCTGCAGTGTAATGGATAACACTCAAATCCACACCAAAATCACTCACACAGACTGTCTCCCGCACACACGCACAAGAACTCAATCTTAAGCCTTGAGTATGCCAACTAATACTACAAACACAAAGCATATGTGCACACTCCGTCAGGTACACACAAACACAAGCTGAGCTCCTTCAGATTTTTAAAATAGAAAGTTGGACCAAGCAACAAAAGCACAAGACAATTGCTCTGGCATGAAACTTTCCCTTGGTACCATTTCAAACACGCTGAAAAAAAACAACAACTTTAAGTGCTGTAACAGTTTATTTTCCTCTCTGGACTTAAGCTCTTCTCTCAGTCCACTCCTTTTTGTTTCCTCTTTTAAACCTCCTTTAATTTTTCCTCCTCTCTTCTAATCAGGAAAAACATAGCCAGACTACAGATGAGACCATATGTGCCTCTGTGTGTACGTGTAATTATGTGTGTCTAATTATGTGTGCTGCTCTGTTCAGAGACACTGTGGAGCAGAAACGGTGAAAAGTGAGCTCATCACTTGACAGATCCTCGGAGGTGCTCCCAAAATGTACTTAATGTTGATTCCAAGAGCTGCTGCTTTCCCTTCTTTTTCTGGCTGCCTAAAGGGACAGATCCTTTGTGCACTGACGGTACCTCACAGGGCAATGCTGAGCTTTTCTATGCCCCCATAGTCTCTCTGTCTCTGTGTGTGAGGAGAGAAGCAGCCATTAGGAAGGGTCCAAATAGACCCTTTTTGTGACTAGGTTGAGAATAGCTCAGTCAATCAACTACAAATATGTTATGGAGCCTTAAAACACTCAAGCTGTTTTCAGACCTAATAAAATTTACTCTCTTCCTGTGCTATAAAATCTTTTTATGTTGAAGATACCAAGTATGTCCATTTATCTGAATGATCCCCAGACACATTAAAAAGAGGGTACATAAGGGACTTGACAGGAAGAGGAGGAAAGATTGGATCTCCTGAGCCTGATAAACCTCAGAGTTAAACTTGCTGCTAATTTAACATTAGACAGATGAAAAAAAATAAAAAAAAAAAATAAGTAAATAGAAAAATCTGTTCTCCTAAGATATCTGTTTAAACCAACTACTACCAGCCACTTTTTTTCTTCAACATCCATTATTTTTTACCATCCATCCATCCATTTGCTTACCCTGTTCAGGGGGACTGGGTTGCAGGAGGCCTGGGCCTTTCCCAGCTGTCAATGGGAGAGGGGAAGTACCCTAAACAGGTCTATCATTTGGCTAATATTTAAGACATAAAAGCACAACCATGGGCAATTTAGGCCCTGTTTACGAAAAACAGCATTTCACAATGTTTCAGCCGAAAATGCAAAGAACGCAAAAAAAATCTGCTTACAGAGAATCTTCTTCCCTCATAGCACCAATGGTGCAATAGATGCACATTGGTTTGAAAGGCAATCCATGGATGAGGTAGCTCAAGCACAACACAGCAGTCTGCTGTTGTTAGTGTGGCTGGTTGTTGTCCTGGTCCCTGCATGGCAATGCCAAAACAAAAGTGTAATGGGCATGCACAAAGTGGAGAATGACGTCAGCATTTCAGCTGTAAACTTCAGCTTGCTGGTTTCAAAGTAACACTGAAACAGCCTTTCAGAAAAATTCCACTCTAGGGCTGTTTTCAAAAGTTTCCGTTTCTGCTAAGCTAAGATGCTATTTCTGTGTAGCCAAGCGCAACAATACCTTTGCATTTCACCGTAACACTATTGTCAAGTAAATGGCCCTTTAGAGTCTCCAGTCAGCCTGTCGAGCAGTTTTTGGACTGTGGCAGCAAGTTTAAGGACTAGAAATACTAACTCCTGAAAAACTACAAGTTGTGCCTCATTCCCTCCAAGACTATTACCGTATGAAATGCAACAACATCATGCTCTGCTGAACTCTGAGGATCTAGAATCGGCCACTCACCTCTGACTGAATCAAAAGACTGGCTTTATTGTGCAAATCCTCAGTCACTAGCTTCCATTATGTTCAAGTTTTGATCTCAAAGTTTTGTTTTAAACCTCAAATGGTTGCCATATACTAAATCAAAGACCTTTGTGGGGCTCACACTTTCTGCACTATTCTTTAAATGTCTTACATGTACCACATGGTCCTTCCTTCCTTTCTTAAATTCTATATACTGTGTGATCATCCTCTTGCAGTCACTGCACCTAAAGCCATCCCTCCTCAACATGATTTGGCTCCTCTGTTGACTCTTTTGGTCAAAATAGTGTTTGTGTTCCTGGTTGTTCAATTTTCTTTCATTTTTCCTCGTAATTTTTCTTTGCTTTCCTTTCTCTGCATTGTTTCCTTTGCTTTGAACAGCTCTTTAAATTGCTGCTGCTCAAAATGCACATTACATGTATGGACAAATTCAACACATCAATATTCAAATGAAAACAAAACCTCTTGAGTGACACAGATGAATGTGTTCACATCCTGTATGTACGCACAAATGTGAACAGATTACTACCGCAGTAGCACAAGTTACAAGGGTGATAAATCATCTCCTACTCAAAGATGACAAATTTCATACAGATTTGAATGTGTTTTTGTCATGAAAGTGTGTCCTAACACATTTGGCTCAATTTTTTCATTTCCGGTGTAATTGATGTCGTCTGTGTTGGGCGTATCTGTAGGAGATAAGGTTGAACTCTGTCATTGAGCCCTGTGGGCACAGTTCTAGATTAAAAACCTTAAGGTGTTTCTTTTACTGATCAGGTTACAGAAGCTGGTTGCTGTGGTGCACCAGGTGAGCCATTATGAATAGATGATACTATGATTTATTGCCCTCTTGGTGAAGATGTGCTTTATTTTTGACCAGTGAGCCTAGAAAGAACAGATAAAATTTACTTGAGTCATCCAAGTCATCCTCTCCAAGTGCAAGTCATCAGCACACGAGTATACAACACTGTCTCTGCTTTTAATTAATCATGTAACAAGAATTTCCCAGACCTCTTGTTTTCATAGAAATAGTTCAACACTATGAACATTTGCTGAGGCTCAACTCCTATAACCTTCAAAAAATATGCAGCAAAGAACAAAAACATCAATATCCCCCTTGAGGGAAAACAGTTTAAAATTATTGAATGGCACAGCATACTTTAAGATCCAGGAGTTCAATTCACAGAATAAACATACACAGGCATTTGTATCCTTACCTGACCTAACTTAACCTTTACCAACCTAACCAAGCTTAACCCAAACTAACCTAACCCAAAAAAGCCTTACAAACTAATTGGGAAACAGTAAAAAATGCACTGGCATCTTATTTTTTTGGCCCCTTTTCTTTTCTTTTCTTTCTGCAGTCGAGTGGACAATTTATGGTTCAAGCTAGGGCATAAATCTGCTTTGCATGCCAGCGCACAGTTTGTGGAGCGCATCTGAAGTCAGTTGCAAGTCTGAATTAGAGCACTCAGTAACAGCACAATGTAAATGAGTCTTAATGAGTTTCTCAGCTTTTATTTTCTGCACTGTTAGACAGCCCCGTGGCAGCACTGAGATGTCAGCCACTCCTGCTGGGGCTAATATCCTCAAACACCATGATGACACTGCCACCAGTCATTCTCACACGCACAGGTAATTGCATGCTGCAGGCATGGATGTATGTGTATTGTATAATGTATGTTTGTGAATTGTGAAAGACAGCTTCTTGCCTGCATTTGGAGAGACTTAAGGCAAATGTATTCACTATTAGGCAAAGAGGATTAAGACAGTTCTCTCTAGCAATGATAGGAACCTGAGGTATTCTCGGCAGTGTGTATGTGTGTGTCTCACTGACTGCAAAAAGTTTGTCCAGTTTGTGATCATTTTGGTCAGCCAAATGTCTCACTTGGTCTTAAAGTCACAAGAAAGTGTCCATCAAGAGTAATCATGCTGCAGCTGGAAGAGATAGACTAAAGATGGTCATAAAAAGGGATTTGATTCTTTGAGGAAATGGAAATAAATATAATAGTGGGAGTTTGCTGCAAATAAAAAATAAAAACTACAGAAGGCCGAAAACAAATGCATTAAGAGTAAATGCACTGCATATATAAATGATGCAATGCCAAGAACACAAAAGCCCAGAAAACAAATGCATGGCTAAACCTTGCATATCTAACTATCACAAATGAATACTGCTCCAGGCTTTCAGGGCAAATGTATTTACTGGACACAATTTCCAGGCACAAGAGCTTGAGGGAGGGAACCAGGCAGAGACTGAAACAGCCCTGAGACCAGCAGTGGTCAGCTCAGTGAGAGGGAATTAGCTGTAGTTGTCATGCAGGGTTTGGCTCCCAGTGGGTCCCAGGGATGTTACCATTCAACCACCATTTATGTCCTTAGAGACAGTGCCCCCTGATGCCTGACATCCTTCCAACTCCTCTCCTTTCCCAACCATTTTCCTGTCTGTCAATCTTGGGTCTAGCCATAGACTGTATTATCAGTGGACGTAATGACAGTCAGCTCCAACTGGAGCTTCCAACAGACACCCCGTGAGTTTGTGAGTTTAATTGAGTTCCTTTATATATTCATTCCAGAATTGAGGTATATTTTGACATTTAGTCCTCAAAATCACTCTTATCAAAGGACCAAATGTCAAAATATACCTCAATTCTGGAATGAATATATAAAGGAACTCAATTTAACTCACAAACAAAGCTTTCCTGCAGATCAACACAGACAGATGCGGTGGAAGGATGTGCTCTCCTGAGTTGCGACTCTCAGAAATACCTGAGCTCAGCCACGGAACAGTCACGTGACATGACACAGCCAATGACACACAAGCACACAGAGCTGAGACCGGAACTTCACTACATGGCTAGATGGGACCCGAACTCCCCATATCTACAAGGTCCATTACAATTACAGCATTCATTTATGGTGGCATTGTTTCTATAAGCTTCTGCAATCACAAGATTTATTTCCATCCAGTGTTGCATTCATGTTCACCAAGATCTTGTAGTGATNTCAAGAGTAATCATGCTGCAGCTGGAAGAGATAGACTAAAGATGGTCATAAAAAGGGATTTGATTCTTTGAGGAAATGGAAATAAATATAATAGTGGGAGTTTGCTGCAAATAAAAAATAAAAACTACAGAAGGCCGAAAACAAATGCATTAAGAGTAAATGCACTGCATATATAAATGATGCAATGCCAAGAACACAAAAGCCCAGAAAACAAATGCATGGCTAAACCTTGCATATCTAACTATCACAAATGAATACTGCTCCAGGCTTTCAGGGCAAATGTATTTACTGGACACAATTTCCAGGCACAAGAGCTTGAGGGAAGGAACCAGGCAGAGACTGAAACAGCCCTGAGACCAGCAGTGGTCAGCTCAGTGAGAGGGAATTAGCTGTAGTTGTCATGCAGGGTTTGGCTCCCAGTGGGTCCCAGGGATGTTACCATTCAACCACCATTTATGTCCTTAGAGACAGTGCCCCCTGATGCCTGACATCCTTCCAACTCCTCTCCTTTCCCAACCATTTTCCTGTCTGTCAATCTTGGGTCTAGCCATAGACTGTATTATCAGTGGACGTAATGACAGTCAGCTCTAACTGGAGCTTCCAACAGACACCCCGTGAGTTTGTGAGTTTAATTGAGTTCCTTTATATATTCATTCCAGAACTGAGGTATATTTTGACATTTAGTCCTCAAAATCACTCTTATCAAAGGACCAAATGTCAAAATATACCTCAATTCTGGAATGAATATATAAAGGAACTCAATTAAACTCACAAACAAAGCTTTCCTGCAGATCAACACAGACAGATGCGGTGGAAGGATGTGCTCTCCTGAGTTGCGACTCTCAGAAATACCTGAGCTCAGCCACGGAACAGTCACGTGACATGACACAGCCAATGACACACAAGCACACAGAGCTGAGACCGGAACTTCACTACATGGCTAGATGGGACCCGAACTCCCCATATCTACAAGGTCCATTACAATTACAGCATTCATTTATGGTGGCATTGTTTCTATAAGCTTCTGCAATCACAAGATTTATTTCCATCCAGTGTTGCATTCATGTTCACCAAGATCTTGTAGTGATGATTGAAGAGTCTGACCACTGCACAAAGTCTTCTACAGCACATCCCAAAGATTATCAACGGGTTTAAGTTCTGGCCAATCCATGAGTGAAAAATATGTCTCATGCTCCCTGAATCACTCTTTCACAATATCTAGCGATGAATCCTGGCATTGTCATCTTGAAGAAAAAATTCATTTATGGAATAACCTGGTCATTCAGTATATTCAGGTAGTTATCTGACCTCATTTGTTGGGCACATAATGTCGCTTAACCTAGACCTGACTAACTGCAGCAAACCAAATGAAAAGTTACTCATTGCATCAGTTGTAGTTAAATAACTTGTTACCAGCTGAAAGATAATTGCCCATGCATTAATTATCCAATAGGAGGCTTGTACCTATTTAAATCCTGGTGGTGACTTTTTTTTTGGCCAGGCAGTATGTCTGTATACATTTGCATTACATTTAAATATTGCCATTGTCAGGATTATTGTTTCTTCCATTTCCTCACAGAAAACCTTTGTTGCAGAGGGTTTTCTTTTGTAAGCCTTCTGTACACTTTTGAGTTCCATCCCAAAGTAGAATCACACATAACACAGCAGTTCTTCCAAGTTAATGTGTTTTGAGTGATTGCATGAGTCATCTGAGTACTCAATCCCTTGTTCATGCAAAACACCTCAAATCCCCATGTATGCTGCTAAATACAAAATAAAAATCTGTCTTGTTTTTGCATTTTTATCAAACTGCTGGCAGCCTCTGCCACGAAGACTTAGAGATCTGTTAGCTGAGAATGTGGGGCAGCATACATTAATCATAATGATATTGAGTGGAGTGACAGATACTCATATCAGCATTTACATAAACAAGTGGAACGGGGTATGAATCCAGATGATGGACTGTTAAGTATGCATGATATCGGACAAAATTGTTCCACAAATGTTGAAGAGCTTGAACAAGTGGGGGATGGGTAACCTGAGGAGCAAGTGCTGGAATGAGCTTGATGATACAACAGAGCAGTGACCTTGTCTACTGCAGGTTGAACAGCAAAAATAAAACAAAACAAAACAAAAAAAAAAAACAAGAAAGGAAAATCTGATTGCTTGATTCTTTGGATTCTCTTCTTCTCGTGTTTTTTTGTCTTGTCAGTGGTATGAACAGGTGTATCCTTTTTTGTAGATCTAAAAGAGTCAGGGGCTGATCACTGCTGACTGAGTCTGTGAAATCTTGAACCAATGAGCTGTAATCGAACAAGGCTGCAAAGAATATGATAAATGAAGAATCACGGCAGCTATTGCACTGTCATCTGGGCTATCATGTCACCTGTTGTAGCTAATCCTTTTATAAGAAATAAAACATGGAACAACATAGATCTTAGTGCAAAGAGAAAACGTACATGCAGGAAACTAACTCTGTGACTTTTTCTTTCTCTGAACAGCTGTCTGACTTTGTTTCAGTTGAAGAAAGCTTTATCCTAGCTTGCGTGCTGTTTCTCCCTGCAGTTTCTTGTTCAAGATGCCAGGCTGTGGCTTCTACAATTATTTGTGAAATGTCAGTCATACTCTTATGAAAACAGAAATATTCCTTAGAACTATTGATGTCAACTGTTAATTTACAGGTATCAAGGTATATAGCCCCTTACTTTTAAATTTTCCAACTTCCTCCAGTTGTCTTAACCAACAATCACTGGCATGCATTCATATGCTTCGTTTGCTATGTGCAGCTTTAACTGTGGATTCAGTTTTCATACTGGCTGGAACCATTTTACCTTCATAATTTTTGTATGCCCACTGAAAAGCACCACCTATGCTTTTTTTTTCCTTCTATTCCCCAGCTCCTCTTCACCTCTTCCTTCCTATGCCCCATCTGTCTTTCTTAACTCCCACCACTTCCTCCTCCATGCTGGGCTGGCAGACATAACTGTCTAGTCTTGAAAATGTAATGCTTGATCTTCTGAGATGAATCTGTCACACTAAGGGAATTAGTGTAGGTATGGGTTTACATGTGTCCCGAAATGTGTGTGTATGGTAAATGAAATGGGAGGATAAGCATGCTAACCTAACTTATTGCTTAAGAGTCAAACAACAGGAGTCAGCAGGGCTTCTTGCTATTGACAATGTGGGCAACTGCCCTCATGTGAGGGTGCATAGGTGGATGACTAAGCTCATTGAGAGGAGAGCTGATGAGTCTACGTTCACGTGTGTCTAGGGTAAAACCCCATGGAGAGTACATGCTGGCTGACTTCAGATGTCTCTGACGTCTTCACCGATGTCATTGGTCACAGTGTTTGAGTCATAATTGGCTACTCAGTTCGCAAAGTGCTTTCAGTTATCAAGCCCTTTGGATGTACAGTAAGTGTCATGTTCATTCTCCAATTTTGCTGGTTACAGCCTCAGTCAATTCATGTTATTGTGGGCCCCGAGTGACAAGTTTCCCTGCTCCATGAGTTTAGGGGTGGCACAGTCCAATCCTCATACTTTTGGTCCATTTTGGGGAAAACTAATGTACTTGATCTAAGTGCACCAGTGCAAGAGGCCTACAACCAATGTGCTAAACATGATAAATAGCGTCCTGCTAAGCTGGGGCATGGTTATGGGAGACATTATGTGTTAGTCCCTCGCTATATGGAGGCCTAAAGTGAAAAAATCTACTCTAATGTTTATTTTCATGGTTCAGATTAAGCAAACAGTGACTTTTAACCCAGCCAAACCTACCTTCACCTTGAGCTGCTCTTGAGAATGATTCTACAAAATATTTCCAACACATCACATCAAGACCGTCAGCCAGTAATTTCTGTAATGAACCGTTAAAAAAAAATTTTAAAAAAAGAAAAACCAGCCATGTTCAATATCTTTATCCCTCATTTCTAAAAACAAGAGATCTGTCTCTAGTAGTGTAATTCAGATTAGGTCGGATTCATTTGGTTGTAGTTGTTTTGTAGCATCCTCAACCACAACATACACTTCTTTAAATAAAACAATCACATCAACATGAGAAAAAATAGAGAACACAATACAAACAATGAAAAGATCAACGGTACTTTAACAGCATTTGTAACCTTATGCAGTCTGCCGAACACACTTTGAAGAACATTTAAATGATGTGAGAATATGAGAGTTGTTGTAATATTGTCTGTGTATTATCAAATGTTTAAATTTGAAGAGACCAAGCACATACTTCAACACATAAAGACATAAACAAAGGAGAATTTCAGGTGAAAGTACAGGTTGTGTCATGGAAAAAAGGGAGCTGTCTGGAGGCTCACAGGTGATAACTTCAGAACTGCCTCTGAAGTCATAGCAATGTTTCAGTCTACAGCCTTCAGTCTTTTCTTGTGATTTTTCACAGAATCCAGTCAGAAGTCATATTTAAATGTCTTTTCTTTAGCCCAGGAATATACCAAAGACTGCAGTTCCCTTGTGTGTACGTGTTATTTCTTGAATCTCAAAAGAAAATTGATTTGAAAGCTAACAGTGGAGATGAGCTGTAAACTCGCAAATATGTTTGTAGCTTTTAAAGAGAAAGAAATTGTGTTCTTTTCTTGACTTGAATGTCACTGAATGGTTCAAACAAACATAAGCCTTTCCACACTGTGCTTCTACTGATAAACAGGAACCTTCGTTAAATCGAATGATATGTATCCAACTCACAGCTCCTTGCCTTTTCATTCTTTTACATAACATGATAAATCATCCCTGGTGTTTGGCCTTGATTTTGTCTCTTCAAGAAATTGTTTCTCTGGCTCTGCATCATGCAGAGCGTTCAGCCTCCTCCATGCTGTGAACACACTGCAAGAATGTCAGGGCTAAACTAAAAAGTGTGTTCGTGCATGAGCAAACACATGTAGGTATTGTTTCTGTTTCATTTCTTTTGTCTCTTTCAGTCCTAAGATCTGCTTAAGACATGTTCCCAGGGGATCATGACCCGACCGTTTGACCATCACTCACCATTTCCTCTCGTAAACCACATGACAACATTTGTCCTCAAGCCTTTCCAACCTACACAGCTTGGTTAGGGATTAAATAATCAGTGTTCCCTGCTTGATTTGAGGACAAACTCCAATACGGGTGCAGCTTTAGACGAGAGCATGCTTAGGGGGCCTGTGTGTGTGTGTGTGTGTGTGTGTGTGTGTGTGTGTGTGCGTTGGTTTCTCCGGATTAGCGGGACATTTTATCGGTTTACACACCGACACTGCCGGGACACCACCGGATTAGCGGGACACCTCAAATGTCCCGATAAGTCGGAGACCACAGCTGCATTCAGAACAACGTGAGCAAGCGCCTCTCGCTTTTTCTCGACATGTCCTGACAAATACGGAAATCTAACTTTTTTGTGTGTCACACACAAAGTCATACACACGGTAAAAATTTGGCGCCATTTGACGTTCATACACAAAAACCGGATATTCACACACAAATTTAGCACATTTCATTGGCTGAGTGCTTTCACGACGTTTTGCTGAGTGATTGGCTGCCGCCTCAGTCAATCATGAGGTTCTGGTCAGTGATTGGCTGTCGTCGACGTCGGCTCCTGCTCCCTGATTGGCTGCTCAATTCCCAGCTTCAGAGACTCACCGAGAGCAGAGAGGGCGATTTAAATGGACGAGGTAAGGAAAAAGTTTGATTATTCCTTTTAAAAGCTTGATTTTTGTAAATTTGCTGTTATGCCCGTGCCTCAGTCGTTTACTGTCCTGATTCAGATTGTTGCACCGAGTTGACCTGCTGTTTTAACGGAGTTACCGATCTGTTCGCTGCTCTTCGCTGCAGCCACATGTGGAGACGTGACTTAAAGCCCAGAAAGTAAACTTTTAAAAACTGTCACCGAGTAAAACAGGCTTTATTGTCTGTCTGAGAGGCAGAAAACACAGTACA
>RPOG01005286.1:0-33955 GCA_008086565.1 Thalassoma bifasciatum | reverse complement strand
CGGATGAGAGCGAGGGAGGAAGGTGGAGGGAAAAAAGAGACAAAAGGGGGATGGAGAGGAGAGGAGGCAGGAAGTGGAGGAGTTATTCACTCTCTGCTTTTATCCCGGGGTTCCTGAGGCGTCCAGATCAGCTCTGCCGCCTAAGCCTCGTCATTAACAGCTTTAGATTTAATTAGCCGTCATTAAGCCTCTGTTTTACCGGGGCAGCTTACAAATATTTAACCACTGTTTGGGTGGAGCAGCGTTAGCAGAGTGAAAACTGGGGAACAAGCACCTGAATGATGGTCATCTCTTAAAGTTGTTCACATCAGAAGTTCCCTAAAACATGGAATTCAACATCAGCAAACCGGTTGAATAAGCTTTAGTGCATTTATTTCTACGTGAGAAAGGTGTGTGCCCAATTAAAAAGTGTCACAACACCCTGAATTTTCATCCGTTTTGTTACCATTCACATAGTTTGACTTGATACAAAAACAAACGGCAGACATGAAGTTATGGTACAGGAATTTTTACAGCACAAAAAAAGTGCTTTCATCCCAGAATACTTTGTTTTATGCCCCTAAGCATAGTTTTGTTGTAATGGTTTATTATGTTGCTTATGTGCTGAAGTGTCCCAGGAGCCTAGTTTGGGTGTTGCTTTTTTTCCCTCTTCCCCACTCTTGTTTCTCCTTTTTCTCCCGCTCTTGCCCCCCCCCTGTTATATGTCACTGTCTTTTTTATGTTTCTTGGACAGGATGAAACTGAAATATAATTTTGTTGCTCCGTACTTATGACAAATCAAGTATCTTGTAGCCTTGTTTTGTTAAACAAAGACAGACGTGGTGCGGCATATTAATACACGATCACATTAATCACTTGACATTTTATGAAAGAAATCAAGTTTGTTTGTTTATTTGAATGTACAGCGTGTCCAGAAAGTCTCCTTATAGTTTAAAAAAGTTGTTACAAAAGCAAATGAACAGAAAAGTTTTTGAAAATTGTTCCAGAGTGAGGAGAAGACATTGACATTTTTAAACTAATTTGATACAAGAAACAATTTTGAATAAATTAATTGTGACATGCATGAAGTGACTGACGTGATGGTGGATCTTTTCCATATTTAGTTCTAAATCTATTGTTTCTCTGGGTCCGTTTGTCTCGTTTTGTAGCAATAAAACCTGACAGACATTGTGTCTTTTCTTGAAGAGCAGCCATTTTTTAGCGGCATGTTTACCAGTACCTCTCTTATCAACAGGTTACTTGAAATACACAAATGCAATGTGATGAAAAACTTTGAGAACTAATGAGCACATAAATCAAATCTAACTGAGTTATCTCATTAATTGCCTTTACAATACATTTTTAAGTTGTAAAGAGACTTTATAAACAGCCTGTATTTCACTCTCTTTCTCCAGTCGTTTATTCACTTCTGTTTGATAGCGTCCATAGCAACCACCATAGCGACCGTAGAAAAATCAGGTGAAGACATGGAAAATTCAGAGTAAAAATATTCATGTGAAACGAACACAACCTTTCAGCTTTATTTGACTTCGGCAGGTAATATCTCAGATGGCAGATGTTATTTTTATTTTGAATATGCATATTTCAGCGGTGTACACATAGAAAAATCAAAGCTAAAAGTAGAGTCTTCACGTGTGAACAGAAACCAGGGGAGACAGTTGATCAGTTTGTAACAGAACTTGGAAACTGAAACAAGAAAATGGGTCTTATTTTACTGTTTAAATGTTATTCATCCTATTAGCTATTTTTTGTTTCATGATGTGTCAGTTATTCTTATCAGATGCTGACAAAATGTAGAAAAAGTTTCTCTCTCTGTGTTGACTCCACTTTGCTCTGGTGCAAGTGCAAAGTGAGGAGATCCACCCAATATGGAAGTGACGCTGCATATCAGTTGTTGGAAGAAAAAAAAGTGCACCATCTTCATCCAACGCCTTAACCATTCCTGTTTCTGACAGTTTTCCTCTCTTTTGTGGTCTGCAGACTCTGCTTGGAGGCGAGAGACCCCTACTGCGGCTGGGACTTCAGGCAGCGTCGATGCACCACCCTGGAGGACAGCTCCAACATGAGCCAGTGGAAACAGAACATCACTTTGTGCCCGGTGAGTGTTTCAGTTACTGCAGGATTTACCCTCAGAGATTCTGTCTGTACGGCGCCGTATGACTCTTTCTGATTTTACAAGTCAACAATGTCATTTAGCAGACGCCAAAGCGACGTACGACACTGATTCTACCTTGAAATGCCCTTGAATTTTTCTTCACCGTGCATGGAAAATCTGCATCTTAATCTCTTTATGTCGACAGATAACTCACTGATGTTTGCTGATCTGTCGTCTTCACCTTGGTGTAACTAATCTTTGTCCTCCAGCTCCGGAACCAAACCACCAATGGCGGCTTCGGGCCCTGGGCGCCATGGCAACCATGCAACAACGACGACGGCGTGGACGGTGTGAGCTCGTGTTTGTGCCGCTCCAGGTCATGTGACAGCCCTGCTCCTCGGTGTGGAGGCAAAAACTGTCAAGGCCCCACCATCGAGGTTTCCAACTGCTCCAGGTGAGAAAAGTTAAATGATTCTTCGAGCTTTGAAAATGAAATCTCTGTTTGAAAAGTGGTTTCACTCTAGAGGATGATAAAAAACAGTTAGTTGTCCAATATCCTAAGAAAAAAAAGGATAAAATTTCATCCTCAGACACTTTGATCCTTTTTTAATCAGTTGCTAGTTTTACTCTAAGCAACATTTATTTCCTCTTCTTCGTTTTTAAGGTTAAGATTTTACTTGTTTTTGTGCAGCTGTGGTGGAAAACAAACAGTAGAACATAATTTTTAAAGAATTAATGAAAATATATCTGTAGATAATTGAAAAAAAAAACCTTTTTTCATTTTTTTGATCATTTTTATCTCAAATAAATAAAGTTTAACACGATCTGAGAAGCTAAAAATCCCTTAGATCGCTTAAGTCTCTTAGATTTTTTTTTTTTTTAATTATTATTTTTCTCAAAGAAAGTTCTTGGATGTTCTGTGCAGCTTTTGCTCATGAAAATATAAATTAATTAAACAACATAAATATTGAAGAATTAAAAAAAAAAAGAAATAACTTGAGAATATAAAAATCTGAAGGGGAAAAAAGGTTGCATTTTGATGAAATTATTTATCTTTTTATGAAAAAAGTTTTACCTGAACATAAATAACAATAAGAAAAAAACACAAAACAAAAAAATAAATGAAAACAGCGTAACATAAAACATAAGAAGTACCTTCTTATTTTCCTCTTCCTCTTGTTTTCTCAAGACTGAAGTGGTTACAAAGTATGTGCATCTAAGTTTTATGAAAAAGAAACCTTAAAATAGAAACATCTTTAAGAAATAGCAGAAATTAAGCTTTTTTTTTTTTTGAGAAGTTCCACTTCTTTTCTCTACAGCAAGGTTCACACTGACAAACTAAAAACATTTTTCTGTGGCATAATTCAGAGATACTGATGTTGTCCTTCAACTTCAACAGAGAATATTTAATCTTGTCTTTAATCTTTGCACCGTCTCCCAGATATTTACAGTAAAGATTTGAAGTTTTATAAATGTCTGAGCAGCTTCCTGGTAAACTTGAGTCTCTGATAGATTTAAAAAGATCTTGAGGATAAAACCGTCTCCATCATCTGCTCCAAACCTCTGCTCTGAACTAAAAGACTCTGAATCTCTCACCTCAGGGCACAATTTACACGCTGACAGAACATGAGAAAGATCAGGAACGTGAGGAACCTTATTAGAACATGGAGGTGACACTCTGGCCTCCTGTGACACCTCTCAGCGCCTCCGTCTGCAGGGGAATAGGAAATCAGAGCGCTGCAGACGGAGGCGCGAGCAGACAAAAGGAGCTCAGACACCTTCATGGTGCAGATTTAATCCTTGGTGTGGAAATTGAATTGTGCTTTTGCAGAAAGTGGCAATTAAATCATGAAAGTGCTACCCAGGAACAAAGCACTTAGGGAAATTGAAGGCGTGTTTCCCCGTCAGAAGGAACTGTATGTGTGTGTGTGTGTGTGTGTGTGTGTGTTTACATTCCTGTTTCCAGAATCTGAATAATAATCAGACAAAGATGAAACGTGCTTCCCTTTTTCTCCATTATGCATTAAAAACCTTCAAAGGAGAATAATACTAAAAGCAGCCATGAATAATAACCATGTTTTGGGACTAATGTGGAAAGCTTTTCCTCGTCTGTCTGTTACCATAGAAATGGAGGCTGGACGCCCTGGTCGTCATGGGGACAGTGCAGCACAACCTGTGGTACGGGCTTTGAGCTGCGGCAGCGCTCCTGTAACAACCCCTCCCCCCGCCACGGCGGCCGCGTGTGTGTGGGACCCAGCAGAGACGAGAGGTAAGAAAAACTCATGTGGTGAAAAAGTTACTTTAATAAATCAGAACTTTGACGATCAGAAGACCACGGCGGCGATCCAATCAAATAATGAACTCAGGCTTTAAATGTCGTCTCCCACTGAGAGCATCAGTCTCAAAAATGAAGCAAAAATGTTAAAATGATGAATCTGATTACAAACTCTCAGTGATGTGATGCAGAGATGTCGAGAAGTTGATCCACAAACTTTATGATGTTAGGTTTGAGTGTTTGAGATCAAAACACACTTTGATTATCGGTTGAATCTATACGAAGGTCAATCGATTCTTAATTATCGCTCTTAGTGTTGCATTTCTCTCCTGACTCTGGATGTTTTTTGGATTTTTGGGGGAAGTTAAAATGGAAAGTGGAGTCCAAACAAATGCTCATGCTTGAGTAAACAACTGTTTGTTGCCAAATTAAACACACAAAAAAGTTCTCTTTCTCTTTTTGTATATAGGTCCGTACTTAATTTGACGTAAGATTTTATAATTATCCATGCACTGGTCATGTATATTTCCTTTTAAAGTCTATTCTCTTTTCTTGATTGATATATGGGCATGTGGGAGGGGGATTTCAACTGCAGGTAATGTTTAATAATGTTGCATGCTTCCCTTGGGATCAATAAAGTATCTATTTATCCCACTATCCATCTATCCATCTATCCATCTATCTTAAAAGGTTTATCTGTTATTTTTACATCCCCTGAGTACTTTAGATTCATGAAAAGAAAAATTTAGGACAAATAATGAAGAAAAAATCCACAAAAATTTGAAAAAAATAAGACAATCCTCTTACTTTTTTCAGTATTTTTTTGATTTTTATTTTTTGTTCCATTTTGTTTTCTTAAAGATATAATGTTTACTTGTTCTAGGCAGCTTAGGTTCACTGAAATGAACCATAAAACACCACAATTATCCAAGAAAAATGACAAAATATTCAGGAGCCTTGGGCCCCGACAGTCCAGACCTATAGCACCATAACTAAGAGCTGGTCCAAACCTGATCCAGCTCTGACTATAAGCTTTATCAAAAAGGAAAAGTTTTAAGCCTACTCTAGATAATAGTCTGCTCTCTGTACCTCAACCAAATGATTCCAAAGACGAGGAGCCTGAAAACTAAAGGCTTGACCTCCCATACTACTTTTTCCTGGTGGTGATGTGTTAGGAAATTATAACCACTTCTTTTTTCCTATTTCAACCAATCCTCTTGAAATTGTCTCCACAGATTCTGCAACGAGGGGGTTCCCTGTCCTCAGCCGATCTTCTGGTCCCCGTGGGGCTCCTGGACCAAGTGCAGCACAGAGTGTGGAGGAGGCGTCCACTCCAGAGTCCGAACCTGTGAGAACGGGAACAGCTGCCCGGGCTGCGCGCTGGTAGGAGACACACACGCACACAAACACACACACACTTAGTCAAGACACTTCTGCACATCTGTGAGAATCAGCAGGACCAGACTCTGCACCTGTGTTTACCTTCAGAGACTTTAAGGAGTCTTAACTTTTATCTGTGTGTGCTGGAGGATGAACAATGAACTTTAATGAAGTGAGGGCAAACTCATTTTAAAGGTGAGGAGGTGATGATAACAGCCCAGATAAATACGGACATGTTTTCCATTTTCTTTCCTGACCTTGAGCAGCACAGCTGCAGTTAGAGCACTGACAGCGTGTCAACAGAAAATGTCTGTAAAATGTCAGCAGCGTCAAAACAAAATGTCACATTTCTTTTTTTTTATGGGGGTTGATTTTATCACTGAGTGACGACAGACAGACTCCAGGGACACCACTTTAGTTTTAACACAGAAAAATAGGACATTGTCATTTCAATATGAACAGAAAACACGTCTGAGCTTTTTCTTGAAGTGCAAATAGCAAACATGACTTTTTGAAGAGTGATTTTTAAATATCTCTTCAAAAACTCTGATGCCTTCTGATTAATTTTGACTTTATTTACTCAAGAATAAACTCTACTGACCTTTGAAATCCTGGATCTCCCACTTTAATATCACTTGAACTCAGGAAGTAGTTATGAGATTCATGCAGCTTCTAGAATCACTCACCAACTCTATCCATCCTCTCCTTTAGGAGTACAAGGCCTGTAACCTGGAGGCGTGTCCTGAGGTGAAGAGGAACACGCCCTGGACCCCGTGGATGCCTGTCAACGTGACCCAGGGTGGAGCTCGCCAGGAGCAGAGGATGCGCTACATGTGCCGCGCCCACCTGTCCGATCCACACGAGCTGCAGATCGGGCGCAAGAAAGTAGAGACGCGCTTCTGTCCTAACGATGGTACAGCCGCCTGCGAGACAGACAGTAAGTCATCAACCAGTAAACAAGATATTTATTCTTCTAGCTGATTCACTCATTTTGAATTTGATACTTGCAACTCATTCCTAAAAAGCTGGGACAGGGTCAACAAAAGACTGTGAAAGCTGCTGATGCTGAAAAAGCAGCTGTTTGGATCATTCCACAGGTGAACAGGTTCAACAACTGCGTGAGCAAATAGTCCAACAGTTTAAGAACAATGTTTCTCAACATCCAACTGCAGGAATTGATGGATTTCATCATCTACAGTCCATAATATCATCAAAAGATTCAGAGAAACGTAAGCAGCAAGGCCCAAAACCAACATTGAATGGCCGTGACCTTTGACCCCTCAGGCGGCGCTGCATTAAAAACCCACATCATTGTGTAAAGGATATTAGCACGTGGGCTCAGGAATACTTCAGAAAACCATTGTCAGTTAACACAGTTCATCACCACATCTACAAGTGACAGTTCAAACTCTACCATGCAAAGACAAAGTCACACATCAACAACACACACAAACGCCCCCAAACCCAAGGCATCATGGGTAACTGTCCCAGTATCTGTGAAGGCAGCATTAATGCTGAAAGGTACAAACAGGTTTTGGAGCAACATCTGCTGCCATCCAAGACACTTTGTCTTTTTCAGGGACGTCCCTGATTATTTCAGCAAGACAATGAAACCAAGACACATTCTGCTCCTGTTACAACAGCGTGGCTCCGTAGTAGAAGAGTGCAGCTACTAGACTGACCTGTCTGCAGTCCAGACCTGTCTCCCATTGAAAATGTGTGGAACATTATGAAGAACAAAATACAACAACAGAGACTTTGGGACTGTTGATCAACTGAAGTTGTTCATCAACAAGAATGTGAAAGAATTCCAGCTCCAACTCTTCAACAATTAGTGTCCTCAGTTCACAAACACTGAACGAGCGTTGGTAAAGGAAAAGTGATGAAACACAGTGGGAAACATGAACCTGTCTCAGCTTTTTAAGAACCTGTTGCAGGCATCAAATTCAAAATGAGAGAATGTTTGCAAAATCAGTTTATCAGTTTGAACAATAAATAGCTTGTTTTTGTGCGTATTCAGTTGATTGGTATATTTGTATATTCTGTTTTTATTTAGATTTTACACAACGTCCTGACTTCATTGGAGTCAGGGTTCAACATTAGGCCCAAACTAAACAAAACCTGACAGAGTTCTTGAGGAATAAATGCTTTCTTTCAAGTCTCCAGGTGTTTTTTTTTTCAGAGAATTATTTCCTCTGCATGAAAATAACCAAACAGCAGTTTCTTCACACAGAGGCGTAAATTGCTTTGGACCACAGGGCGCCTGTTCAGCTGTGGCGCTGTTGTAAAGTCTCTCAATGTGAAGGTTGGGGGTTCAATCCCAGCTCCTGTTGTTACATGTTGGAGTGTTTTGGTGAGACACTGAACCTCACTTGCTCCCGGTGGCGTCTCCAGTGAAAGACATCATGCATGTCTACATTAGCTGTGGCTCAAACTCTTCCTCTCTTCATGCTGCTGGACCAAATGTTCCTGCACAAAGAAGCTTTTTTGTGATGAAAAAGCTCCCACTATGAGTACATGGGCTCTGGTATCATCAAATTAAGGCTACATTTGTAAAAAAATATCAGATTTAATCTCAATTCTGTGAACCCCTGACAGAAATAACCAAGTTTAAGTGGGTTAAAAACTGGAAAGCCGGAGTCTGAGCAGGTTATTTTGAGTGTTTGCATGAAGAAATATCAATGAAATCTCTCCCACTCAGGTCGAACAATGAGACCTTTCATCCTGTCACACTGTTAGCTCCCCTACATGCTGTTAGTGACGCGGTCACAGTCCAGCACTCCCACATGCAGACAGAGCCGCTCCATGGGGTCACAGTCTGCTGGTGGCTTTTTTATGGCCCCCTCCTCCTGAATCGATTACCTGTCTCCCCCTGTCAGCCTCCCCGGGGGGTCCACTGACTCCGACAAACTGATGAAACACCGACAGCAGGAAACTGTGAAATGCATGAGAGACACAGATGGAGTTTAAAGGAAGGACACACAGAAACGCGCCTGCTGGCAAAGTCATATTCGCGCTGTGACTGGCACCAGGATCTGCATGTTTTATATCTCTGTGAATCCTTTCAAGTCCCAGTCCGTCTGCACGGCGTGTTTATCTGTGACTTTAACTTAACCTGATCCTGCTTTTACCTCCCACTTCTCTCTGCAGCTCTCGTCGAGGAGCTTTTGAAGACGCCGGTGGTGAGAGTGGCGGGTGCCAGCTGGTCGTCGTGGGAGACCTGGTCGAGCTGCTCGCAGAGCTGTGCCAAAGGTTACCGCACCCGACGAAGATCCTGCTCAGGACCTGAAGGGAAGAGCGCTCCTGTGGCGTGCCGCGGCTCTCCGGTGGACTATCAGGACTGTAACGTCCAGGCCTGTCCTGGTGAGTGAGAAAAAAATCATGTTTATGTTCTGACTTTAACTTTAGAAATGGGTCAGAATCAGTTTGCAGGTATCAAAACAAACTATTAAATGTGTCTCAGTACAACCTTTTCACTCCAGATATGATACCAATACTGCAGCCTTGAGTATCAGCCGATACTGATACTGATCCAATACGATATCAGCAGGAATGGTGTGACATTCAGTTCTATTCTTGGTCTTTAAAGCTTGAGTAAGTCTTGGGTGAATATTTAAAGTTTAAATATATAAAACTCCTACTTCTATGCCACCACAGGAAACTTGTGCATGACAAGTTTTACACTCAGCTGCAACATCTTTTTTGAATTTTAACAAAAAATACTGCCACACAACTGACACCAAATCTGGTTTATGCTTGACGCATACGCATGGCAAAGGACATTATTTTAGCAGTCTTCCTCCTCGCAAGGTCCCTTTAACATGGAAAATTTCTACTCTAGTTTACACTACAAATGAATGAAATCTTAGCAAGTGTTCAGGTCTTTTTTGAGACTTCATATGAGCACAATAACCTTTATTTCAAGATATTAAAAGACAAAAATGATGTCTGAGTTGCTTGTGGTAAGTAAGAAAAAAATCTCAATCAGATAAGAAAAATTTACTCGTCACTTTTCTTGAAATAAAATTAGTGTCTTGATATAAGAAACTATTTTTTCTCACTCCATTGGCAGTTATTTCCATGTTACAAGTAATTCAAGCATCATTTTTGTCTTTAAATAACTTTTTTTTCCTCAAGATTTTGCCTTTTATCTCAAACATTGCCTTTATTTCAAATTGTTGACATATCTTCTTATCGTAAAATTTTGACCTTCAAAGTGGAAGTTTAGACTCTTTCACATACTATTAAATTGATTTCTTTACATTTGGAATTTTTATCTCAAAATTTTGACTTTTCCTCTCAGAATTTTGTCTTTATTTCCCATTTTTTCAACTTAAAGTATTGACCTTTTATCTGAAAGTAAGAAACAATTCATACCTTCAGTTTTCATCCTTGCATTAGATTAGTAGCTTTTGATGTTTCTATAGGTTAATGTTGTTTTCTGTCAAGTTTGTAAATGTTACTGAACATTGTGAAAATTGCATCGAAGCTTGATTTGAAGCAACTAGATCTTTTTCTACAATCATTCAGCCCTACAAACTATGTACATTTGTAGCTTCACTTTCTGTTAAGTTCATCCAGAGTTGTGCCTGATCAGGATTATCTTTTAAAAAATGAGGGTATGCTTTATAAAAAGACTGATAAAACCTTAGAGGATGTTAACAAAGATGAGAAAAGGACTGGTGAGAGTTTGATTTACGCTCTTCAAGTGGCACCAAGTTGCACAACAATCCTGTTTTTACACAATATATGTATCTGGGACGCTCCGATATAAGCTCGCTCTGATCATCTGAAGTTTTTGGAGAACAGACGTCTCTCTGAAAGAACTTCAGAGCTGAAAGTTACAAACACTCAAATAGAGTGCAGATAAAGTCAGTTATTGGCCCGTTTCTACCTCCTTCAGTATATTATGGCTTCATAAAGCAAAGACAGCCACAGAAAGAGACACAAATGGAGACAGAGTGAGAGAGGGAGGTCAATGGTGGAAGTAAAAGACTGCTGAGTGGATCATTAGCTTCATTAGCTAATGGTTACCAGCAGCTGCAGCGGTGCAGCCAGAGTCCTCGGACAAATGAAGTTATCTATTTCGACCTCCTCATCAAACCATAATCAGCTGACCCAGAACTCTGCTGACCACAGGCTGCTGCTCTGACAGGCCGCACTTATTAAAGCAGAGCGGAGACAGGCACGCACACAAAACAGCTGGCATTAGAGAGAGGGCGAGCTCGTCTGAGGAGCCCCTCGTACATATTCATGACGCCGTCCGTATGAATTAATGATTTATGATCGGTCGCTGCAGAGCTGATCAGATTCCTGCCGTGTATTGAACTGTCAGTTGTTGTTAGCTACACGAAACTCTTACAGCTTGACTTAAAAACCAACCCATGTAACAGAAAGACGCCCAGGAGAGGCGGCCTCGGTTACCTCCCACTGGAACTTAGCCAATCACAAAGTTTTCAGGTGTGCAGCTGGTCTCACTGCACCTGTCCTGTTAGACTTACAGGTGAGGAGGACACGACGGGTGACGAGAGAGAGAGGATGAGAGCAAAATAGTAATTAGGAGATCGAAAATGAATTGTGTGCACAAGGGAAGTTGAGAGAGATCAGTAAAAAAGTTCATTTTGAAGTTTTATTGAAGGAGCTAAAAACAGTTCTTTCATCAAAGTCTGTTATCTCAAACTTCATTTCTTAGAATGACTTAAAGTTATGACGCAAATCATCTTTGGTTCCTGGAGCTGGAATCTTTTCAAAGCCAGGCGTGAGTCTCAATCAGTAAAATCAAAGTCAGAGGAAAGTCTTCAGGTCTTCAGGGGGTATTTGTTTTTTTGGGCCTTTATTTTGTCCCTCTAGTGTCTAGTGCCCTGATAGTATCTTTACACGGTTTGTGGCTCAGAAAAATCTCAATTTTCCCTCACTGGTGTTTCAGCTGCTGTCTCTTTTACCTCTTTTTCCAACCTGGTGCTGGAGCTAGTTCCAGGCCAGTGCCTCACTTAGCCCCAGTTCTTTGTGTTTCCACTGACAAAAAACCAGCTCCAGATGCTAAAAACTGGAGCTTATCAAACATTAACTCTTTGCTGAGCCAGGGCGAGGGCGGGGTTACTGTGATCAATAATCAGATGTGAAAAACAGTCATTTTTAAAAAGAGAAGCTACAGAGCGGGTTGTTTGTTGTTTTCGCGGCATTTCCTCATTCAAAACTTGAAATGTTGTTGAAATTAACCCTGTGGTTCATGGTGGTGACTACAATGGACACATATTTAAACGTTATTTACTCCTAAATTCAATGGTTCATGCGGTGGAAATTCATATTAGCCTGTGTCAGGATATTTTTATTCTTCTTAGGACCTGAAAAAATGTTTTCAACTTTTTTCCAAGCATATATATGTTTAAAAAGTTGTAGACAAACATTTGAGGGTGAAAAAACTACCAAGAAAATAAGTCATATTCACATTAAGGTCACACTGTTTTATGTTGAATGCTCAGTTACAAATATTTGGAGAAAAAAAAAAACCTGAAAACTTTTTTTCATGCCTTAACACAAATAAAAACACCCAAGGGAAAAATCCTGACACTGACTTTCATAATTCATGCATCAGAGGGTTAAAGCAGCAGTGCATTCCCTCTCTAATAAATCAGGTCTATAGCTTGTTCACAACTCTCCTCTTCTCCCCTTATCGTGCACAGCAGAGTGCCGCCCCAATGCACACAATGATAATGATGAGCTGACTCTGTATAGTGGACTGATCGCAGAGAAAACCACCATAAGAAACATGAGCTCCCAGGTCCATTCCAAATGAAGATGGCAACACTTTGAACAGTTAGTTGGTCTTAAACTTGTTCTTTCTCAGAACCAGAATCCTCAGTATTTCCCCAGAAGCCGCAGCCACAACTGCCCCAAAAGCTGTAAAACTAGAGATTTGCTTCTTCAGGGAAAAGGTGTCATGAGGAGATTCTTACACAATGACCTCATCATTCCAGAAAATCCCCTGAAGATATTGTTATTTTTTTTTTTTTTTTCTCAGTTTACAGACAGATTCAGGGATTTCTACAACATATAAATATATAAAGGTATGAGAATCTACACAAGTTGCGTCTGAAAATTCAATATTGTGATTTTGTATTCAGGATTAAAAAAATAGGAAAGTGAGATACCCCCTCTTTGAGTTTAAGTATTTAATTGATTTCACTCTGGCTACACTGAAAGCAGAAAGGCCGCCCCCTGAGAGGACGGTCAGATGATGAAAGCGTCATAAAACAGTGTCAGTCAGCTGAGCGGTGAGTTGTTCAGCACTTGAGTCAGTCAGACGCTCAGCCAGTCAAGCATGTAAACAGCCAGTTAGTCAAAGAGTCAGTCAGGCACAGCGCTCAGACCTAGTCAGAGTTAAGTGGTCGCAGCCCGCCTCGCTCCGTGTCACACTAATCCACTCAGCTAATGGAGTTTTCTGTTGGTCTGTGACGTTACCTGGCAACAAACGCCTCTCAGACAGACATCAGATAGTCAACAAGGCGGTCAATTAGTCGGTCGTGGGTTTATAATTAGATCAGATGAAACATTAACAGTCCTCGTGGAAGTCAAAGTCAGTAAAGAGGACGCAAAGGTAGAAAGAGGAGGTGACCATCTGTGCAGATCTGAGTCTTTTACACGTGTCTAAACATGGCGAGCACGAGTAGAGGACTTTCTATCTGCTGGAATCACCTGTTTCTTATTGTTCTGGTGTTTTACTCTGTTAAAAGAGGTTAAAGGTGAAGTGTGTGTGTCTTACAGTGAACGGTGCATGGGGCTGCTGGTCTTCCTGGTCTCAGTGCTCAGTGGACTGCGGCGCCGGTCACTACCAACGCACACGCACCTGCAACAGCCCCGCCCCCTCCAACGGTGGCGACATCTGCATCGGACTCCACACAGAAGAGGCCCTGTGCAACACACACACATGCGACGGTAAGGTCACGCGTATATTTCAAACCTGACTCTGTGGCGGCGCCGCAGCCTCGGGTGCTTTCATCACACCTTCAGGCAGGCAATCGTCTCCCGCAGCATCTCATTTCTGCGTCGCCCCCTCGGCTAAATTGCTTCTTTCATCTTTTCCTAATGACTCAAGCAGGTCTAAGATTAAAAAATAAAAAAAAATAAACCGAGTCATGATGAGGAAATAACCGTGTCCTCCCACCTCACGGCTCCTTGCTGTTGGAGCTCTGAGCGCCATGGTTACCTCTCCTGGATGACTTTAAAAACAGACCCACTTTAATTTGTTCCACTGAAAACATGACACCATTAAAAAATCCTCAAACTTGTGGATTCTTGTACTTACAAATAGATAGAATGTTTGATTCTGGAGCTGCAAAAACTGAAATCTAAGTGAGTGTTTTTGTCTCGTTTTTAGTAAAAATGATCATTTCAGTTTTGATATGAGTCACAGTCGACTAACAAGTCCAGACATGTTTTATTACAAGGTCTGAAAAGACACAAATGATGTCTGAATTGCTTGTAATTAGTGAAAAAAAATCTGCCAATGGAATAGAAAGAATTTCCTCTTTAGGTTTCTTGAAATAAGAATGATCTCTGAAATCCACTCACTCCTAAGGAAGTTTTATTCCTTGTTACCAACAATTCAGGCGTCATTTTTGACTTTAAATAGCATAAAACAAGACATTTTGCTGGAGTGATCTACTAAACGTGACTCATATTAAGTCTAAAAAGATATTTTTCACTAAAAGTATGATATAAACGCTTGCTTAGATTTCACTTTTTTGCAGTTTGGATACTGTATCTAGAAATTTTATTTGTCTCTTCACTTTAAAGAGGGGGTATCGTGTTATTTTTTTGTGCATATTTTTGTCACTTTACTACCTTCTACTCAAAGTAAATCCCTATTTCTCTCTCTCTGGTGTTTTAGAAAACTCCTCATTCAGCCTCATCCTAAGAAGCTTTATGATAGCTACTGTCTCTTTAAGGCTCTCTCCTTCACAAACCACCTTCCCTCTGATTGGCCAGATCTTGGTGTTAGGTCTAGATATACACATTAATAGAAATTCAGGTTATGATTATGAGATAAGGGGTGTTTTGCTGTTAAATAAGTGATTTCTAAAACAGTCTACACTGTAAAAAATGAAACCCAAGCAAGTCTTCATGTCTTATCTTCAGAAAAAAAATACGCTTTTTGACCTAATTTGTATCACATTTGCTGGACCAGTCCAGAAAAATGTCTCGTTTCAAGATATTTAGATAAAAAATGATGTCTGCTTGTAACAATTAAAAAGAAAATCTATCAATGGGGTCTAGTATTGAAACATTATTCTAATTTCAAGAAACTTGATCAGCAGATTTTTTTTTCAACTAATTACCAGCAGTTCAGACATTATTTTTGACATCATATTAAGTCTTAAAAGGCATTTTTTTTCTCAGATTAAGATGCAAACACTTGCTTAGGTTTCAGTTTTTTGCAGTGTAGCTTTAAAGTGGGATCAAATTATGCAGGAACAGAAGACGGCGTACCAAAAGCCAGAAATGAAAATCAAGTAAAAGTGCAAAAACTTTCTGAACTTTGGCTGAAATTAAACTGGGATTTTATTTCTTTAATTTTGAGTTTCCCCTTGTTCCCCTGAAGTCCTGAACCATGCGATGATGAGATGTGAGATGTGTAACAACACGCTCCGTGTCCTCCTCTTCTTCTGCTCTCATTTCACCACCACAAGGACGTTGAAATATTCATGAGAGATCTGCGGGCTAATTCAGCGGGGAGAGAAGAGTTCATAATCAGACTCTCAGAGGAGCTCGGCCTGATTCTGGTTCTGGCTTTAATATCAAACTGCCGCGAACGTTTTGTCACAACATCGTAGTTTTTATTATTAAATCTGCTGGAGAACAAACAAAGCCTGGTCAAATAATGTCGGAAGCATCCATGCGTGTGATTCTGAGTGCGCGTGTACAGTTAAAATGTTTCCTGTTGTAGCTGCGCTTCATCTCGAATCAGCTCACCTGTCACTCACAGGGAGGGCAGCGCTTACAGTCAGCCTCCCCGGTAATTACAGACAAAGACGCTAAATGGCTTTTTGTCTTTTTCCTCCCTTTGTCGAGATGCTAATCGTCCTCCTTTATCAGGTTAATGTTTTCCTGTTTGACGTGGACCAACACATCCCATGAGGCCTCTGCCAATTGACTGTCAGCTAACAACCTTTCCAGCCCTCATCCATCTCCTCACCCCGTTTTTTACCGACCGGCTCTACATCCGTCATCTTTCGGGGTCTTCTCGCTGCCGTCGTCGTCCATGTGTGCGTAATTAGAAGCGAGCTGGCTGTCAGTCACGGGGATATTTGACGCCCCTGTCCCAGGTCATTTGATTAAAGTCTCCCGCAGTAATAGAGGACAGCAGGAAGAGCTGAGGACTGAATACTAACAAGGCGGCTCAGGCCTAATGGCGTTCCCTTGGACTCAACAGTACAATCACGCAGGTTGTCTGGGTGACAAAAATAAATGGGAATAAATGAAGCAATTAAAGCCGTCTGTGGTGATGCACGGTTATTGAACACGTTTGAGGTGGTTGGTGTGTTTTGTGTCTAGATGGTTGTGTGGCAAGAAGGGAGCAGATGGCGATGGCGGGGACTGAGCAGCCCGTCGGTGAGCAGCGGACAGATAGGAAAGGTAAAAAAAAAAAAAAAAGAGGCTTGTCCTCTGCCTCCGCTCAAGCCTCCTCTGCCAAAACTGCACACTTGAGAGCACCCTGAATAACAATCCAGCTTTTTCATCAGCCTTTCATCGCGGTAGCCTTCGCTCCCTCCACTCCGGTGTTTTCAAACACAGGGTGAAAGAGTGGAGCGAGTGCACGCTTCAAAGGGACTCTCTGAGAGTTGGGAGTTTTCTCTTTCCTCTTGGGTCGGAGTCTTTGTTTACTGCTCGGTCGCCTGCTGCGGGGAAACGGCTCTAAAGCTTGGCTCAGGAGACAAACATCTCCGCAATGCACTAAACAAACTCTCCATGGGTTTGCGCTCCCAATCCTGTTTACATCACAAACACTTTTTCGGGTGAGTTTGGCTGAAGGTTATTGGCCGCTGGTGGTGACAGCTTGGGTGGGCGCATTTGGTTTCCAGGCCGTCTGAGTTTGATGTGGACTTGTGTTTGTGGAGGTTTCCACTGATCGCTCTTTCTCCCGTGTTTAGGCGGCTGGATGGCCTGGTCGCTGTGGTCGGCCTGCGATGACTCGGGCTTACAGATGAGGAGTCGGGTGTGTGGAGCTCAGGGGAACGTCCCCTGTGTGGGGAACAGCACCCAGAAGAGAGACTGCAATGAAATCCCCGGTGAGTCGGTCAATTTTGGGACAAACACAACAGACGCTGCTTCTCTTAAAGGTAACAGGTCATGAACAGGTGGTCAAAGCGTCTTCACCTGTGACCAGACAGTTTTGGAGGCATCAAGTCTCCTGTGCAGCTGTGAATATCTGAAAATACACACTACATATTAGGGCTGAACAATTTGCAAAAATAATCCAACTGCGATAATTATTTCCTATATTGCAATTGTGATTATTTCTGTGATTATTTCCGTCTTATATGTTTTTAAACAAACACATTGTAGAACATACACAGTTACATAAATTACAGCACAACAACAACAACCCACTACCACTACAACTGGGACTGTTTTTTAATACAGTTTGGTCACTTTTCACTTCTTTTTGTGACTTTTGGACTTTTTCTGGGTTCACACCCGATTTTCTGGCCAATCTTTGTTGCTTTTGCCCTTTTTTTTAATACACTTTTCGACCATTTTTGCCAGTTTTGCACCAGTATTGATACCTTTTCACTTTTTTCTAGGGTTATTCAAAATTTTCTAGCCAATTTTTATTTGCTTTGCCTATTTTTTTTTACTATTTTAATCTTTTTTTTGCCACTTTAAGACCATTTTTTGATACCTCCTCCCCATTTTCAAGGTTCATTCCCAAATTTATTGCTAATTTTTGTTGCTTTTATCCATTTTTTGCCACTTTTTACCCTCTTTTTTGCAAGTTTTGCACCATTATTCATACTTTTTCGCTTATTACCAGGTTCATTTCCAATTTTCTTGACAATTTTAGTTGACTTTGCCCATTTTCTTTCACACTTTTCACCCTTTTTTGCCAGTTTTACACCATTATTAATGCCATTACACTAGTTTCTAGGTTCATTACAAATTTTCTTGCCAGTCTTTGTGCTTTTGCCATTTTTTCGCCACTTTTGGACCACTTTTGATACTTTTTCACTATTTTCTGGGTTCACTTCCAATTTTATTAACAATTTTTGTTGCTTTTGCCCATTTTTCAACACTTTTCACACTCTTTTCTGCCAGTTTTGCACCATTAGTATTACCTTTTCACTATTTTCTAGGTTTATTCAAAATTTTCTTGCCAATCTTTGTTGCTTTTGCCAATTTTTTTTAGCACTTTTCACTCTTTTTGCCACTTTGGACCATTTTTTGATTCCTTCTCACTAATTTTGAGGTTAACTCCCAATTTTCTTGCCAATTTTTGTTAGTTTTTCCCATTTTAAACACATATCACCCTCTTTTTTGCCAGTTTTGCACCATTATTGATACCTTTTCACTAATTTGAGGTTAACTCCAAATTTTCTGATTAATTTTTGTTGCTTTTGCCCATTTTTTTAACACTTTTTACCTTTTTTTTTGGTCTCTTTTGCACCATTATTGATACCTTCTCAATATTTTCTAGGTTCAATCCCAATTTTCTTGCCAATTTTTGTGCTTTTGCCCAATTTTTTTTCACTTTGACCCCTTTTTTGCCACTGTTGGACCATTTTCTTGCCAATTTTTGTCATTTTTGCTCATTTTCGTGACTTCTTGCTCTTTTTTGCCACTTTTGGACCTTTTTTCTGCGACAAACTGACTTTTTTCCAAGTTTAGTCTCAACTTTCTTGTTACCATGTTTTTTGACTCTTTACCACTTTTCACTGACACTTTTCTCATGATTTTTGCTACTTTCTGTTTTTTTTATGTTCCAATATAGAGAATATTGTGATTTCATCTAATTCACAATGAATTTCCCAGCCCTATTTCCAAGCCACATCAGGGTCATTTTGTCTTTGAAAGGCTTGAAATCAGACGTTTTCCTGTACTTGTCAGGATCTAATAAGATGATTTTGATAAAAATAAGACACAAACACTTCCTTAAAGTTCAGTTTTTGCAGTACAGTGCATGATTTTGCTGGTTTATCTTTCACTGGAGTTGCTTTGACCTTGTTGGATGAAGAGAATACAACAAATCCCAGTTGTTCTACTTTCATCTTGTTTAATTTTAAATCTGTGATCACAGTTTTTTATGCATACAAGGGAAAAATGACAAAAAAAATCACATCTTGCAACTTAATGGTTTCAGAAATTTGCAGGACAAGTTCACTTCAGGATAAAGTTACTGCAAAAGAAAATCATCCAGATCTACATCAACTACTAACGACTAACTCACACAAAATCAGCTCTAACCTTTTTCCTACCTTATAATGAATGTGAGGGTTAATGAGTTTTGGGAGGATCCACAATCCTTCAGTCTGATATTTGAGCAAACAGCAGCTTTGTCACCATCTAATCCCTGCAAACATTCATGCTCGCCATCCCAGCATCCTCTCTGTTTGTATGAAGCCTGAGCTCTCCCCATGCACTGATGACATCTGCTTGTGTTAATTAACCATAATTAAGTCCATGAGAATGCAACAGGTTAGCGGTTGACCCCATTAGCCTCAGCGTATCTTATTATGCCGATGACACTCTCAAAAAGTTTCTCCCAAAATGATCTTTCATGGCCTGCCAGCGCTTCCCCTCCGCGCTCAGAATCCCTAATGAGTTCAGACGACAGCTATTAATATTAATGGGTTGTCACAACACCAAATCACATCTAATTTTATAGCAGATTTCAATGAGGCGATGGATGGATTTGTTAAGGTCACTTGCGGAGGGGAGGGAGCTAAAAAATTGGGTGAAAAAATTAATCAAGAGATGCAGCACTGAAATTAAATCTGCTCACACGAACACCTTCCTGCAACCTTTTTTTCCCGTCTCCTATCTGTGGGGGGCAGGACGCGGCGCGGCTGTAAATTATTGTAAAGTGTCTCACACAGCGACTGGGGAGGTTTAATCTCACAGAGCAGAACTGTTTCCTCACTCAACAGTCCATTTTTCTAAAGAAAGTTTAAGAATCCACCGGTGCAGAAAAACTCCCCACGGAGCGTTTATGCGACGTATTCAATGACATTTCAATTTCTCATTCACTGTTTTTGTTTCTGCATGTTTCAACTCCCCTGATGTTACAGTGGAAGGATGTGGTGTTTTGAAGGCTGTCTCTCCAGGGACAGTGTGTGTGTGAGTGTGTGTGTGTGCATGTGTGTATGCATGCATGTGTTTGTCTGACCCTGTGTTCCTCTCCTCTCTGCAGTCATTCTCCCTGCATCTGGTTTTGATAAGGACCAACACTGTGGAGGTAAGTGGACAAACAGCTGCCTCCACTTGCTGTCTGTGCATGTTCGAGGTTTCGCCCCTGAATGTTTCTACAGATGTTTGTCCCTGTTGTGTGTCCTCATGCATCGTGTGTGCATTTTCATGGAGGATTTATCTGAAAGCGTGCTAAAGTCGTGTGTAATAGTTAACCAAAACCAACACTGAAGATGATTTTAAAGCCTCAGAATGACAGACAAGAAGCTCTGTACCCTTCACAGAGGAGCAGAACAGACCCTGAAATTTTAAAAAAGTAAATTTTATTTTTGTTTTTCATGATGTCTGTGCATTTTAAAAACAGGAAAAGAAAATTATTCAAGATAAAAAATGTCTTTGGTCTAACATAGAGTGACCAAACGTCTTCTTTTGCCCAGACTTGTCCTCCTTTTTGGTAGTAAAATAATGTCCAGGGAGATTTTATGAATTCAGAATTTTTATTGGCCCAAATCAAGGTTAAAACTTTTAAATTAAAAGTTGAAATTTTGAGATAAGAAGTCAAATTTCTCAGATAAAAGGTCAAAATATAAGGATAAAAAGTTGAGTATTTGACAGAAAAGACAACTTTATTTGGATAAAAATACAACATTTTGGGATTAAATGTCAACATTATAAGAAAAAGGTCAGAATTTTGTGGTAAAAAGTCAACATTTAGGAACAAAAAGCAAAATTTTTCAGATAAAAAGTCAAATTTCTGAAATGACAGGTAGAAAAGGAAATGGTAAAAAGTCTAATATTTGAAAGGAAAGACAACTTTTCTTGGATAAAATTACAACATTTTGGGATAAAGTCAAAATTATAAGAAAAAGGTCAGAATTTGGTGGTAAAAAGTCAAAATGTTGAAAAAAAAGCAAAAATTTTGAGATAAAAAATTAAAATTTCTGAAATTAAAGGTCGAAAAAAAGAATAAAAAGTTGAGTATTTAACAGAAAAGACAACTTTTTGGGACAAAAATACAACAGTTTGGGATAAGAATACAACATATCAGGAAAAAAATACAATACTCTGGAAAAAGTCAACATTTTGAGAATATTATAAGAAAAAAAAGTCAGACTTTGGGGTTAAAAAGTCAAAATATTGAGATTAAAAGCCAAACTTAATAAGAAAAGGTCCACATTAAGATGTAAAAGTTAAATATTTACTTTTTATCTCTAAATTTTTGATGTTTTTGCTCATTTATTAGGTCTTTATTTCAAAAATTTGACCTACCAAAGGGAAAAAAAAATCCTAACACAGCCAGATGTTCATTTTTATACTAATAACTAATACATTTTGTATGTTTAGATTATATAAAATGTTCACTTCAAACAGAAAAGGGGGGTGTCATAATAAATGTTTGGGTTATGAAGACACTTCGTCATCTTCAGGTGTCTTATGGGTATTTTTGCAGGATCTCCAAGAGGCCGAGTAGTTTTTCCTATTTTGGGGGTTTTAGAATATGCTCACTCTGTAAAACATCTTAAACTGTTTCTTTTACAATGTGCAAAATGACTGGAATATCAGATCATGCAACAAGCGTCTGCACAAAGCTTTCCTGTTTTTTTTCTGTGACCCACTTGCAGATCTGGGCCAAAATAGACAGAAAAAAAAGATAATCTGAGGGCTGCGTTGGCTCAGGCATGAAAAATATAGATGTATTACAGCGCTCCTGGAAGGCTTTTCAAAATAAAAGCCTGATCTTATCTTAGTGTGGTTAAACTCCCCTTGTTTTCACTCAATGCTTTTATTTTGAAGGTGTGTCCAGGAGGGTCATTTAGGAAGGATTTGAGTTTCAGCTGAACTTTCAATGCAAAATTATAAGGAAATAATTTGTCTTGTGAGATTTTTAAGGCTAAGACTGTGACTTAGATCATTTTTAAAAGCTTAAACCAGAACCTTTGGCCAAAAAAAGGTGAATTTTGAAGCATCACTAAAGTAAAAAAACATGAACTTCATGGATTTTCTAACAACGCCTCATAAGCTCAGTCACAGACACTTTAATTTGAGAAATGAGCGTTTCTAATAAAGGAAGTTGATTTTTTAGGGGGGAAAAAAACCCAAGCCGTGCTTCTCTCAGAGAACTAATCCTCTTTAAAAAACATTTGTGAACATAAAACTGGAGCTACATTTTCTAAATGAAAAGTTTAGGCAGGGATGAGGTTTTACTGGTGGAAGAAACAGAATCAGGATTTAAACATCAACAAAGTAAAGATGAATAATAGATAACACTGGCCCATTTATACACTATATTAATAGTTTTGGGTCTGAGAAACAAGTTAGGAAACTTTTATAGAACTAAAAATTCAGGACAACCCAGATTCAAATGTCTGAAATGAGAAAGTTATCTTAAAGAACAATACTGAGATTATTTTTCTGAATATGTGCTGTGACAGAATAAAGGTTGTGGTTATTTTGGGGTAAATCTGAAGCTTGTTACTTGTTTTTAATCCTTTTAACTCTCCACATCTCCTCCTCTTTTTTTCCCAGCATTCACCTCCATCCATCTGATTGCCACGGGTGTTTCCTGTTTCCTGGGGGCGGGGCTGCTGTCCTTCCTCATCTACGTCTACTGTCAGCGCATCCACAAGCCTTCGCAGGAGTCGGCCATCATTCATCCCACCACGCCAAACCACCTCAACTACAAGGGCAACACCACGCCAAAGAACGAGAAGTACACGCCCATGGAGTTCAAGGTGCATGATGGGAGAAATTGATCACAGCTGAGTGTTTAAATATCATAGAGTTCAGAGTAAAACAAACAGAAACACACAAACGTCAGGGTTGATTTTACATCACTTCACAGATGTGCAATGTAAACGTGGGAGAGTCAAGGGTAATGTATGTGATTCATGTTTTATTTAGAGCATTATTCATGCGTTTATCTGAAAAAGCTGCAGCCAGGAGATGAATTACTGTTCGTTTTTATTCCTCCTCCCTGTGATACAGAAGCTTTAGTCCCTCCTTCCTCCCCACAAACTGCGCTCTTATTAATGGGCCCCATTAACTTCCCCAGGCATTAGTCAGCCCCCGACCTCCCACAGCTATCGCTCTGCTGTGCATTCACATTTACAGCCCGTCCAGAAACTACTTTCACCTGAGAGTTATGGCGCATTTCCCATCACTGCTTTTGTCTTAAACAGAAAACAAACCCTTAAAGTTTCCAAACGCTGCCTCTGACACGTGTTTCAGATACACAACACAAATCTGGATGATCTGATTTCTCTTCTAATTCACTTTATAAATGTTAAACTCAACCCTCTGATGCATGAAATGACACCAGTCTGATGATTCAAGCTGATTTTTCAGTTGAGTTTCTCAAATTTGCAGCAAAAAGAGGAAAAATCTAAATCAGGCTGAGATTAACAAACCTTTTATTTTATTATTTAGTTTTCCCTGACAATTTACACTCAATGGTCATGATTAATTAGAGTGACCAAACGTCCTCTTTTGCCCTAACATGTCCTCCTTTGTGGTCGTAAAGTCGAGGCAATTTTATAAAATTCCCCAAAATGCAAAAATTAATAAAATTATTAGATAATAGTGTCACAATTATGAGTTAAAAGAGTCAAATTTTTGCAATTTAAGTCAAAGAATGACGTTAAGAGTTTAAATTTTGAGATGAAAAATCATAATTTAAAGATTATATGGTCAAAATTATATTTAAAAAAGTCCAATTATGAGATGAAAAATCAAAATCTTGAGATAAGATGGCAAAGTTTGGAAACCATGAAGTCAATATTTTAAGATAATGTAGTGAAAATTACTAGGAAAAAATTATACTTCAGGTAAAAAGTCAAAATTTTTAGATTAAAAGTCAAAGTTACGTGATAAAAGGTCAAAAATTTGCAATAAAAAGTCAACTAATGAGAAAAGAAGTTAAAATTTTATAAATAAAAAGTCACAATTTGAAGATAATGTCAAAATTGTGAAAAAAAATCCCGTAATAAAATGTTTAAATTTTGTAATGACAATCAATTTTTTTGAATTTTTTTAGTAAAAAATTATGAAGAAAATATAATATTTAAGATAAAAAGTTCAAATTTGAGTTATGCTGTCAAAACAATGAGCTTAAAAAGTCAAAACGATGCAATGAAATCACAAATAATGGGATAAGACGTTAAAATCTTGAGATTAAATTCATAATTTTGTGATAAAAAGTCAAAATTTATTAACTCATGAATTCAATATTTTGAGATTATGTAGTGGTTAAATATGGGGAAGAAATATAATATTTAAGTTAAAAAGTCAAAGTTTTGAGATAAAGGGTCAAAACAGTGATCTTAAAAGACAAACTAATGCAATGAAAACTCTAATAATGGGACAAAATGTTAAAATTTTGGGATTAGAATTCATAATTTTGTGATAAAAAGTCGAAATTTTGAGATTATAATATCAAGACAAAAAGAGTCAAATAATGGTATAAGACATTAAAATATGCAATGAAAAATCAAAATCACAAGATAAAAAATCAAAATTTTGAAACAATGAATTCAATATTTTGAGATAATGTGAAAATTATGGAGAAAAGCTGATAAAATTGTAAGATATAAAGTAGAAATTTTGACTTTATATGGGCAAAAAAGGAAGAAAAAAAACGAAATGGAGCCATTTTTTTCTTTTTTTTTTTACTTTTGACCGGTGAAAATCAGTTTCTGTGCATTATTTAAATTAAGGACCCGACTGTTCCTGAGAACTGAAACATGACAGGAACACGGCGTCGAGCGCTCTGACCCAGCTCTGCTTCATGTCAAGAAGACGTTTGTCATGTTCGCTGTTATTGTTGTCGCTGACAGCCGCCGCGGCGCCGAGACCCTGAACTCATCAGGCCTAATGACCAGGAGGGTCCGGTCTCTGTCACCGTGTTTCTCTACGGCGGCGTTTATCCAGCGGGTTCCTCGTCCTCCTGGCCAATTTATGACGGCGGGCGCTGTGTGTTTCAGCGACTCTAACCTGATTATCCTCCTGCCTCAGTCCCCAGAGCCGTTCAGATGGATTACATTAGTCTAATGCTTCCCCTGGAAAGTGTTTCACCTTATGTTCGGCTTTTACCAGACACTCAGCAAATGCATTAGAATAAAATGTGCGTTTTCGACTTGTTTTTATTTAAGAGGCCTGCAGTGAATTCCTGCCATCTCATAAATTAGTGAATTGAGTCGGCTTGACATGAGCTAAATTAAATGTATTAGATTGGTTTGCTTTGGTTATGAATACACTCACAGCACAGCGGCTCTCGGCCTCGGGCCGGTCCAGGTATTTGACTCATCCGTGGGATGAAACCACCGAGATTATTTGTGTGTCAGAGAACATGATGTCTCCACTAAAATAACTAATTCATCACAGAGACTCTCTCCTCTCTGTTCTCTGTTCTTAAAACTCTTCCCTCATTCAACCCAAATCATCTTTCAGAGCAGAAAAATGTTTCAATAAAGTCGTCGGGCTTAGAGGATTTTCCCTGAAATGAAAATATGTAAATCTGCTTACAGGATGCACAGATTGGTGCACAGGAACAAAGAGTGAGTCCTGGTTCAAAGTCGTCCTCACGGTTTGATTCGCTCTGAGAAAGAGTTCAACTGTTGTTTTCTGACGACAGACTTTACTTTTAGAGTTTGGAGAGGACAGTGTAAAGAACCAGAAAGAGTTTGGATTATTGTCTCTGAACATTGGCGTGTATTTTAACCACTAAACCCTGACTGTTTGAGGTGTTATGAAATAATTTCCAGGACTTTTTCCTCTGTGAATAAAATTTTAATTCCTCCTTTTCTTCTCTCCTTCCAGACGCTGAACAAGAACAACCTGCTGCCGGACGAAAGATCGAACTTCTACCCGACACAACTCCAGCAGACGAACGTCTACACGACCACCTACTACCCCACGGCGCTCGGGAAATTCGACTACCAGCCCAACTCGTCCCCTTCACCGTGCAGGACCTACAACAACAGTAACAACAGCTGAGACACGCCCCCCCGCTGTGACTCCAAACCCCCACGCCAGCACGCCGTAGAGGACTCTCACAGACAGACAGCGATGGTGACATAACGAAGCCACGTGACTGACGTGTCGGCTTTTTCCACCATCCACCTTCCTCTCGCTCCTGTAGTCTGCTCTTTCGCGTGGTTGGATTTGTTTCTTTAAGGGCATTTTCTGGATGTTTCCACGAGGAGATGTGGGTTTGGATAATAAGGCTCGGGTCCTTGTGCAACCAGCTGAGGGGGCGTTGTTGTTGTTTTAAGGGCCTGAGTGGATGAAGCAGAAACTCCCACAGAGCAAAGTTTGCCTCCAGGTGTCGAATCGGAGTAAAAAAAACACAAAAGTTTTTGTCACTTTCTCCTGATCTGGGTCACTATTTCACGCCGCTCTCCATTACAAACAACATTGTCAGCCTGTAATGAACTTCGAATCCCCCGACAACAAAGCAGTTACTGAGAACAAACAGTGCATACTGTCACGTCCTTCACACGGCGCGGTGGGACAGAACAACAACAAAAGAGAGAACTCAATGAGGTCGATGATAAAGTAAATTACAGATCAATATCAGTGCGTTTGTTGGAGGCGGGTGCACGCTCTCTATTGTTGCTTTTCCACGTGACGCAGAGATAATAACCTGGGAGTTGAGACACATTTTGGACGGAGGAGTCTGAGGATTTTCACACGCCTTTAACGCACGAGGACGTTCACTACACAGGGATCTGAGAGACGCAGCCTGAACTGTACATAAAGCTTTGGGAACGCCTTGGGTGCCTGTATGCAAAAGAGGGCAGGGGCCAGATTTGATTTCTTCTTTTTCTTTTTGATTTCAAAGAACAATAACTGAGACTTCTGAGAGGGAATGAGTTGATTCTCCAATTGATTCTCTAAGAGATGCATCGAATCTACTGAGTGCTAAATAGCTCAGTGGTCATATCAAATATGATCAGTGTGCTGAACAACTGGATTGGCTTTTATATGATGATAGAATAAGCTAGTAGACTGGCACTTGTTCTTTTTTTTATCTTTGTTTTTTTTTTTAAAGATGTTTGTTTTATTCTCAGACGAGCCGTAGCATAGGAGCAAATATTTTCTTTGATAAGATAGAGTTTCTGAGTTTCTCTAATTTGAAGCTGAATGACTGAATTTCTGTTTGTCACCTTCAACACGTGAAATGTTAACACAAAGATAAAATAATAAAGATTAATAGTGTGTTTTTTTTTAATGACTGTAAGAAACAGCCTCCATTTCCACCTGCTTGAAAAAAGCACGGTTTCACTTTACTTTACGAGTCGTCAAGTTTCATCCCAGTTAAGTTATGACTAGTAAAGTTGAATAATATGGACAAAATTTCGCCAGATTTCTAGATATCGATACAATAGTTAAAAATTAAGCAGTTTTCAGAAAAATAAAAGCATGAATTTAGTCTGAACTTTACACTTAGGGTGAGCTGAGAAAATCTACATCATTGATATAATACTGAGATATTAACCCTCTGATGCCTAAATTATGAAAGTCAGTGTCAGGAATTTTCCCTTGAACGTTTTTGTATTAAGGCATGAAAAAAAGTTTTCCTTTTTTTTTTTCAAACTCAACATAAAACAGTGTAAACTCAATGTAAATAACTTTTTTTTGTTTGACTTCTTTTCTTTTTTTCCCCTTGTAGTTCTATTTTTTTAATGCTTTGCAAAACATTTGAACTCTCTTTCATCCATTTTAACACTGAGAAATTTATAGTTTATAAGCTTTTTCACCCTCAAATGTTTGTCCATAACTTTTTAAAACAAATATATACATATCTTTGAAAAAAATTGAAAACGTTTAAGAAGAATAAAAATATCCTGACACAGACTAATATGAATTTCCATCTCATTAACAATTGAATTCAGGAGTAAATAACTCTTAAATAGGTGTCACTGTAGTGACCACTATGGGGTTAATATCTTACATTTTTATCTCTAGATATAGATACGATAACGATTTATCTTCCAGCCCTAATAAAGAGACAAACTTCTTTCAAAGAAATTATAAAAACCAGTTACTTACTGATTGCTACTTGTTACGATTACATTTAAGGGTCAATGACAAAAAGAGGGTCTAAAAACGTATTTTTAAAAAGTTCTTTGAAAATCGATAAAAAACATATTTCTGAGTGAAGAATTATGTTTTCTAACAGATTTCAGTAGTTGACCAACATATCAAAGTTTTTAGTTTCATTATTTTTTAGTATTTTTAATTTGAGCACCCAAAAATGTCAGGTGGTGCAACCAAATATATGAAAATATATTTATATGTTCCTGTTATTTTTTCTGTGTGAAATTATTGGCAAGTTTCTGTAGTGACTCACACATTTTCATTTTGTGTGTTTCATTTCTTTTATTTGTGAATAAGATAAATAATTTGATGTTAAAATAACATTTCACATTATTACATTGGTTGTACCACCTGACGTGGAAATTGTTCCAGTCACCAATGAAGTGAAAAAAACCTTTTTTATCAGTATTTCAGAGAAATCTACAAACTTTTCCACTTGGTCACAAATGTCATTTGGGCTCCTCTGGCTGATGCAGTTTCCTGTTTCCTGTTTTATTCTCTTCACTTTAAAATAAAAGTCTAATGTTACGGTTGCACCACCCTGACATTTGACAAGGTGAAAATTACGGGACAAAAGTTTTTTTAATTTCTCAACAGCTTTAAAATTCTTTTTATTTGCAAAGAATGTTTTATTTAAAAAGGTTCAAGCATAAAATAATGCCACTGTATTTTTAATTTCCATTTACAATAACTGACATTCAATTTTTAGAGTTTAATTACTGTGGATACTTGTCAGGACGGTTGCACCACCTGACATTTTGGGGGTTTGAGGAACCAAAACACAGAAAAACATGTTATATTTTAATAGTTTAAAGATGTGTTCAAATAACACAGGTTTCATAGATTAAAGAAATACATGTGATGAAATACTCAATTCATGATGGAAGGGGATATTGCACTCGGACACAAAAAAGGGGACGTCACGTCATTGACCCTTAAACCAATTTTCACACAACTGTCAAAAATTTTAAGAGGAATTTCAAAGAAATAAAAACAAAAGTTTGTCTAATGTGTACGTAACTGTGATGAAATTTGCAGATCTGTAAAGTAAAGTTTCACCAAAACTGCTTGCTAAGAAGAGCGCGTGTGTGTATGAGTGAAAAACATGTACCCTGTTCCTGTGTGTGTGTGTGTGTGTGTGTGTGTGTGTGTGTTTCCTGATTGACCTGATGGTGTATTTTGTAAATGCTTTCATACATACGAGTATATATTAGGATTGTTTTTTCTCCACATCGTGTTACTGACTCCGGGCGTTCTACTGTTTTTCTATATTTCCCGTCTGAGATGTTCAACATTGTAAGTTAAAGCATCTTCACACGTCTGGTTCCTGCAGAGGTGAAGCAGACACTATTTATAGTCAAAGCTTGGTTTATAAAGGGCATTTTCACAGCTATATTTTATTATTGTTATGATTATTATGGTTATTATTATTATTACTATTGCCTGATGGATAAATGCTAACCCAGCAATGCTTTTCAGTTCGGCTACTGTACATGCACGAGACGAGAGCTCTATCTGTATATAGGAGCAGCAGCCTTGTGCGGTGTGTTCAATGACCCTGCAGAGGATCGTGTAAATGTATCTGTATATTGTATAGCTAACACTGTTTGTTTAAAAAAAGCCTTATAGTTGTTTTAAAAAAGTGCAGCAGCTAAGTACACACCAACCATGAGGTTTGTTTGGGGGCGGAGCTCCACGATGCGACCCCTGACCCCGTTCCAGCTGCTCAAACATCTCCAGAGATGCGTGAACCCCGGCTCCAAATATCTCTGTGTAGCAAAGAGAGAAAGGAATAATACTGAGAAGATAAAGCGGACGAACAGATGTGGTTTTGATCCTGGACTCTGAGGGTCGCGTCTGATTGGTCGGTTTGGAGCTCGGCCCCCTGCGATGTGAGGCTCTGTGCCCTTCTATGCAACTTACCAGGTGTACTGTTAGACCTGTCATGTAGACTGTAATCACTGCCTTTTAGACACTGTGAATTTTTGGTACCCTATATTTTTGTATATTGTACATTATAAAAGGATAATAAACCTTGATGCCAACACACACAGCTGTCACTCCGCAAATTATTCAGATCTTTCCAACATTTTAATCCTCAGATTTTACACGTTAAACTGCAAAAAAGTGCGTCTGAATATCAGATAAAAACACTAAATTTGATGGAAAAATATCTTAAAACAGGTGAAATTATCTCTCCATGCAGCAAGATGATTTCACTTGACTAGAAATCTTGAAATCAGACTGATAAATGTAAAAACAAGATGGCCATGATAAGTATTCTCAGATCTTAAAACAAGAAGAAAATGCTCATTTTTGGATTAAAATACCTGAAAACAAACTTCCTGAAGAAGAATTTTAAGTGAAATATACTGAATATGAGCAATAGAATCTAATTTCATGATTCTTATATTCTTAATTTTAGCAAATGGAATGAAAAATATCACTTTTTTAAGTCAAAACTACTTAGAATTAGAGAAGTATGATGAAGATAATTCTTGATTTTTGAGCATGGGTTTGTAAAATTCTGAGCTGTTTGCTAAATAAACTGTGTCTTAAAAAGATGATTTTTTTTTGTGTTATTCTTAAATCAAGCAACTTGAGGTAGAGCTAAATCTTGAAACAAGTTTTAATGTTATGAAATTACATGTGGAATAACCAAAGAAACTTGTTTGAACAGTGATCCACTCATTTTAGGATTCTCAGACTAATTAAGACAAAATTGAAATGTTCATGCTTTTTTTTTTTTTTTAAATCTAACATAGTTTTAAATGCTAAAAATAAGTTGAAAAAAACATTAAAACAAGATATTTTATTAAGCATGTCTTAAAGTAAGATTTTAAATCTTGGCAAGTGCAAGATTATTTGCAGTGTAGAAACACTGACAGGCCAAAAAATAAGTCACCACCTGGATTTAACAAAGCAAATAGGTACAAGCCTCCAATTGGATAATAATTGCATGGCAACAACTTATGTAACTCCAGCTGATGAAATGTGTTACTTCTCATTTCTTAACCCTATAGAGCCAAACATATCATATTTGATACATGAATTCAGAGACCTCTAGCTCATTAAAATGATTAATAGTTTCTTTAAAAACCTGTTTCACTACAGTCAGCTGAAGTTGTATTTTAGCCTTTTTCAAAATATCTGCTCTCATGAAATCATCCACTCACATATTTTCAGGGAAATTATTGTTTGATTTTCAAGAAGTTGCAGCAAGAATAACATTGAAATAGTTACTTTAACAAAAAAAAGTGTTTTCTGCATGAAATAAATGCATATTTACTAAAAAACTTAAATAAAATAGATAAAACAGCACCCAAAATAGTCCAGAGTGTCAAATAAGATACAAGAAATATGTCGTGAATGAAATGATTAAGCACCATTTTTTGTGGATTCTGTTAAAAGAGTTAAAAAACATCTCAGTTCTAAAAAAAACTTGAATTTTCTGACAAATTTTTGATAGGTCGGGCTTTACAGGGTTAAACAACCATGGAGAAAGACACATCCTGTGGTTGTGGGAAAGATATTAGTCTGTTTACGGAGAGTCAAATTATTGCAATTTGCAGGTATTTCAATCTAAAAAAGAAGCATTTTTATTGTTTCATCACATCTGAGAAAACTCAAAGTAGCTGTGAGGAGAATCTATCTGAAGTTGACTGTCGTAATGACATGACACGTGTTGTTTTTGAAAAATGTATGGAGATCAGATCTTCCTTTTAACGCTACTTTTCTCTGTCCTCTACGTCAGCCCACGCCCTCGTACAACCCCATCATCACACAGCCATGAAACCACAGACTGGTTTTGTGTCTCTAAAGAGTGTAAAAGTAACATGTAGCTCTGCAGAGTCTGCTGCAGACAGACAGACAGACAGATAGACAGAGAGCAGAAACAGAAACAGACTAACCACTTCTCTGTTTGGAGCCTGCAGACTGACGCCTCAGGCTCAACATCACTGCTCAGCCACTGACATCCACAAAACTCCCAAATACCTGATAAGAGAAACAGAAATCCAGAGGCCAGAGCCCCTGCAGCTACACACACAGGTACACACACATGTACACACAAAAACAAGGAGAAAACAGGCCGTCTATGAATCTCAGAGTTGATATTAGTTTATGATGGAGAGGAGTGAGACATCTCACACTCTTACAATCTTTACTGAGGACGACACGCGTTAAATAGAGACCAGGATGCAGCACAAAGCAGACGCAACAGCATCAAATCCCAAAACTACTCATAACTGTGGAGTAAATATATTCCTGTAATTTTAAAGAGGGGGCACAAAGCTTCTCCATATTGTAAACATGGATAGAAAAGTTAACTCTGTCTGTAACCTGATGAAAAAACTAGCACCAGAACTTCACAAGACTTGCTGAACCATCATGAGGATTCGAATTATGACTCGTTGGAGGGGTTGGGCCTTAGACAACGAGGTCTGCCAATCAGAAGGAAGGGGGTTTATAGAGAAGGGAGCCTTAAGGAGACAGCAGCTGAAGACAGAGGCTGAAAGAAGGGGTTTTTAAAACACCAGAGAAAGAAAAATAGAGATTTTTCCTCCCATGTAAATCACGTAAATATACTAGGGGAGCAGAATAATGCCTTAAAAAAACAATACCCCCATTTAACTTAGCAGCCCAAGTTTAAAGTCACACTTAGTGATTTTAGCACTTCAAATCCTCATGTTATATCAACACTTATGTTGCTAACTTCAACACCTTGTACCTTAGAAATAATGGCTTTAAAATCTCTATGATGTCGCTAACTTGTTAGGAAAATAGCCCCACTTTAACTTCACATCCTTCATTTGGTCCATCACCTTTTGCAAGCAAAACTATCTAACAGTTGTCAGGGTGAGACACAGCACTGATTCTGGTTCTGTTTTTAAAAAATCAGAAGCTATTTCTTATCTCTCCTGTAAATTCATGTATCATGACAACTCTACTTTAGTGTAACCTGATGAAAACAAACTGAGATGGAGGGATGAATAAAGTGTCAGGCGATCTGAGAACATAACCGCCAAAGCTGCAGAAGAAAAACAAGTTTCCTCGCCTGTGACGGCCCAGCCCATCGTCTCCGAACATCTCTCTAAAGGATGTAGAGGTCTGAACTTTCTCCAGCGCTCGTCCCCTCCCTTCACCCCCAGAACAAACGAGTGCAGCTCTGGAAACTTTCCTTGTATGAAAAGAAGGGAGATGGATGGGACAAACGAGCCAAGTAGTCAGGGTGTGTCCTGCAGAGTGGCCGTGGATCACTGCCGGTGCCAGTGGCCTCGACACCAGTACTTCATCACAACAGTACGACGACTTTGCTGCTGTGGAAAAGATCAAGATCGGAGGCGGAGAGCAGCCTCCGTCACCCCAAACAGGCACGGACAGTAAATAAAAACTGATAAAACATGCAGTGAACACTCAGTCTTTAGCCCGGACATAAATAACAGAGAGAATTGTTTGTGTTTTTTCTATTGGAGCGACTTCATCATCAGCTGTCAGGAGGGAGCAGCCCCCGCTCTCTTACTACCCGTGTCCTTCTGATTCGGTCCAATGCAGCCCTGGCTGTACCTCTCAATTAGAGAGCAGCCTCTCTACACTTTTATTAATGGTCGCAGTGAAAGCATTAATCAGTCCGTATTCTGCTGACAGACAGATGCAGAGATCGGCGCGCTGGCAGGCGGCCAATAGGAGGTCGCCGCGGGCTGGAC
>RPOG01005285.1:17305-33958 GCA_008086565.1 Thalassoma bifasciatum | reverse complement strand
CAACCCATGTAAAAACATGGGTGGGACGAAATTAGGTTACCCTGGTCCCGGAGCAAGCCCAATCATAGAAATGAGAATAATAAAATATAAATATATACAAATATACAATAAAAAAGAGAATAAAAGTAGAACACAATCAACTAGCCTTTTTAACAAATAGACAGAATAAAATAATTACTGTGCAAAAATTGCAGATGCAAATTTCATTCATTACCTAAATTCTTTGACTTTTTTTTTTGCTACAATTTTTTAAATCTTACAATTTTTCTTTATTTCTAATTTCTAATATTTTGTCCCAAAATTTGTACTTTTGTCTAAATAATTTCACTTTTTGTTTTCTCCCAGATTTTGTCAAAGTATTTCTGAGTTATGAAATTTTCTCTAAAAATTCTAACCTTCTACAATTTTGGCTTTTCATCTCAAAATTTTGACTAAATATGTGCCAAAAACTGTTTTTAACAAAGAACATTTTTTTAAACAGGCACAAATGGACTTCCATAATAATGCATGCTTTAAAAAAAGAAAATATATGTATTTCTTCTTTGCAAAACTATAAATAATGGCTCAAAATCTGAGTTAAGGTTTACTTAAGATTTTGAGGCCTTTGAGTGTTGAGCTGATATCAAGGGTTCAGCTTTGTATTAATAAATAATATTTTACAAAGAGAAGAACTGAACTCTCTCTCTCTCTCTCTCTCTCTCTCTCTCTCTGTCTCTCTCCCTGCAGCTCAGTAGGTTACCAGCAGCAGCAGCAGCAGCTATTGTTGGCTCTTACATAACTCTGCTCCTATAGCACATGATCGGAGCGCTGTTGTCTCTCAGCATCCCTGCAGAAAATCTCACACTCTCTCTCTCTCATTCTCTCTCTCTCTCTTCTAAACTGGTGTTAAAATTAATAACCGGGTCAGGATATTTTCCTGGACGCTGAACTCTGAGGCAGAAATGATGCTCGGAGCTGAGCCAGAGTTTCCACTGTCCTAGTTTTCAGTCATTCATAAAAAGCTGCTCTCTAAGCAGACCACACACTTTTTTTTTCTCCATGTGCTACTTTGAGTTTTTCATCTGATTCAAGCGACTGTGAAAAGGTCACATCTCTAGATTAATGCCTGATCATAATCCACAATTTAGAAATGATTTTTGTGATTATTTAGTGATAACTACGACGGAGTATTAGGGCCACATTGAGAAAAGAAAATGAGGGGAGGAATTTTTTCCCCCTCTCCCTCACCCAGTGGATAAAGTCGAAATGTTGAGAGTAAAGTCGAAATGTTGAGAATAAAGTCCAAATGTTGAGAGTACAGTCGAAATGTAGAGAATAAAGTCCAAATGTTGAGAATAAAGTTTAAATGTCGAGAATAAAGTTGAAATGTTGAGAATAAAGTCGAAATGTAGAATAAAGTCGAAATGTAGAGAATAAAGTCGAAATGTCGAGAATAAAGTCGAAATGTTGAGAATAAAGTCGAAATGTTGAGAATAAAGTCGAAATGTCGAGAATAAAGTCGAAATGTTGAGAATAAAGTTGAAATGAGTCGAAATGTAGAGAATAAAGTCGAAATGTCGAGAATAAAGTCGAAATGTCGAGAATAAAGTCGAAATGTTGAGAATAAAGTTGAGTTTATTATTCTTGAAACCGTTTTCAACTTTGTTTTTTATTAACAGTTTGACTTTATTATCCATACGATATTTCGACTTTACTCTCAACATTTCAACTATATTCTCAACACTTTTTCGACTTTATTCATGACATTTCAACTTTATTTTTGCCATTTCGACTTAATTCTCGACATTTCGACTTTACTGACTTGAGGAGGAGGGGGAAAAAAATTCCTCCCCCCATTTTTTCTCCCTCACTGTGGCCCCAATACTCCGTCGTAGATAACAGTGGAAACAGGAGCTGAACTGTTTGACAGAAAAGGGGCAGAAAAAAGCTAAACAGGAGAGTGATAGAGCATGAGGCTAAAGGCTAAAACACAAGCAAAACGTTAGTGCACATTCTGGCACATTCTAGCTCCCAAAAGAGCAGTTTAGCGTACAGCAGTTTGGCTCCCAAGGTGGCAATTTAGCTCACATTTTGGCCCCAAAAAAGGGCAATTTTGTACGCATTTGGCTCCATAGAAGGCACTCAAGTGCACATTATGGCTCCCAAAAGAGCAGTTTAGCACACAGCTGTTTTGTTTGCATTTTGGCTCCCAAGATGATACTTTAGGATGGATTTGGCTCTTAAGAAGACAGTCAAGCAAGTGTTACAGCTCCCAAAAAGGCCTTTTAATGCAGGTTTTGGCTCTCAGAGGGGCAGTTTGGCTACCACGAAGGCAGTTTTGGCAATTTTTCATACGCTTTGCCCCCAAAAATGGCAGTTTTGTGAGCATTTTGGCTCCCTAAAAGGCAGTCTGGTGCATGTTTTGGCCATAGACTGTATAATGAGTAGACGTAACGACGTTCGGCTCAAACTGAAGCCTCCAGCAGATGCCCCGCCCCCTGGTGTCTGGCTGCAGTATAGGTCATAAGCCCCCGGGGGACCACAGACCGACGTCATATCCAGTATTCGGGGCGGGGGACCACAGACCGACGTCATATCCAGTATTCGGGGCGGAGGGGTACATAAGGTCTATACTCGGGGGAAAACTTTAAAAAATTACGATACCTCGTAGAAACGTTTCTCTCATCCTTACGCTAAGGTAGTATTATGATGTCATCTGGCTGCATGGTGTTCAGGTGTTTTTTTTCTGAGAAGTTGGTTTCTCATTAGTTATTGGACGTTAAAAACCGCGATAAGTTTAGTTTTACGATAGTTGACAGCTGCCGTTCATGAGTAGTTTTTATCAGGGATATAAGAAACTTCGGGAAAGAGCCAAAAGGAGACTAAACCTTCTGAAGAAGAAGAAATAAATATTTTTATTTCTCTTTTTTACTTGGCTCCACCGGAAATTCTCTACTGCGCAGACTCTGGCTGCACAATGGCGGCTAGAGAAACGGGTTTTTTGGCTTCAAAAACGTAGAACGGTGACAGGCGGAAGCACGCTGTCCATTCTATATACAGTCAATGGTTAAAACCGTTAGGTGATTCATAAACACTTATAAGCAGCAGTTTTTGACATAAATTTTCATCATGTTTCATATAAACTTGAGAAAGTTCTCAACTGTTGATGTTTGATTTTCTTTAGAGGTCATAGTGAGATGGCACGTTGTTGTTTCTACGGACAAACCCAGAGTCAGTTCAGCTCCTTTATCGTGTTTTTCTCCACATTATCAAAGCATCCTTGATGTTTAAGGTCAGATTCAGACTTTATGATTTCCTCTAAATGTTTGTGAGATATGAAAACCTTGGACCCCTGCTGTGACNGTGATTCATAAACACTTATAAGCAGCAGTTTTTGACATAAATTTTCATCATGTTTCATATAAACTTGAGAAAGTTCTCAACTGTTGATGTTTGATTTTCTTTAGAGGTCATAGTGAGATGGCACGTTGTTGTTTCTACGGACAAACCCAGAGTCAGTTCAGCTCCTTTATCGTGTTTTTCTCCACATTATCAAAGCATCCTTGATGTTTAAGGTCAGATTCAGACTTTATGATTTCCTCTAAATGTTTGTGAGATATGAAAACCTTGGACCCCTGCTGTGACCCCCCCCCCCCCCCCCCCCCCCTGTATTCTCTCCCACTCCCTGTGAGGTTTTAATGATCTTCCATTCAGCGAAGTCTCCTCATTCATTGTTTCTCTTCAACTCATTGAACAAACTGTCCCATTTAACCTCATGTGACACTTTTCAGCCAATCAGCAGCGTCCTGGTCTCGTAGCAACACTGGCTCATCCCATTATTACCCTGCAGCTCAGGCTGAAACCACATCCAGGCTTCATTTCCTCAGTGGGGGGGGGGTGAAACCTGTATCTTTATGCAGCAGCCCTGCAGTGACCTGGAGGAGATAGAGAAATAAAAACAAACCATGAAGATGAAGCCACTAATAACAGCAAGCTCTTTGATATCAGTGTTCTTTTTCACTGATACTCTTTTCCAAAAACAGCCTGGTCCCCTCCACATTTCTCAGATAGTAGCCGGAGAACAGGACGGCGTGTAGCAGCGTGAGGTGTGGGAGGACATTTGGCAGAACGAGCGCCGACTGTGACTGCAGCTGAACGCCGACTGTGACTGCAGCTGAACGCCGACTGTGACTGCAGCTGAACGCCGACTGTGACTGCAGCTGAACGCCGACTGTGACTGCAGCTGAACGCCAAATGCTTTAAAAACACAACAACGCCGCCGCGGTGTCAGGCTTCACTAAAATCAATGTGTTGATCTGAGACTCTGCTGTAGATTTATTTTCTGTTTTTAATCCACTAAGTGCTCTGGTCGACTTCCTCAAGGACATTTTGTCCCCCCGTGTATCCGTCTGTCTTTATATTCTAACATCATTACCTCTGCTCCTGTCTGCACGTCTCTATTTCTGCTGTCTCTGCCAGTGTTTACTTTTTCTCTCTAATCTTTTATCTTCTCCACCTTTCACTGCAAAAACTGAAATCTAAGCAAGTCATTATGTCTTATTTTTAGTCAAATTTGTCTTATTTTTTGTGCAAAGAGAGGGAGAAGCTGTGAGATGCTGGAGGATCTGGTGATGCTGTCAAATACCTATTTTTTTTACCAAATAAGAGAAAAAATCTCATAAATGCTGTTGCATATATATTTGCTAACGTTCAAATTTTCAACTTCTGTTAAAATTTTTCAATCTGTTTGTTTGAAGTGTTTTTTTTTCCTTCACTAAAACGCTAACATCCAATTCTCTCTTAGTGTTTTTCTTCAGTTTAAAGTGTTTTTTTCTCACATAACATGCAGTAAATTGGAAATAACTCCAGATATTGAAAGTTCAAAGTGTTCCAGGAAAAAATGGGCCTAAGCTCTGACTCACAGGACATTTTTTTGACCATTTATGTTCAAGAAAAGCAAAATAGTCCAGGCAGGCATTTTGGGGCTCAGGTGCTAAAGAGTTAAACTCAGGTTTATTCTAATCATCATGATTTATCAAAGTAAAAACACTGCAAAAAGGGAAATTTAAGCAAGTCATTATGTCTTATTTTTAGTCAAATTTGTCTTATTTTTCTTGATTTGAGCCACATTCACCAGACCAGGTCATAAAAATGTCTCATTTCAAGTTTTTTAAAGACAAAAATGAGGCATCAATTGCTTGTAACAAGTAAAAAAAAAATCTGCCAATGGGATAAGAGAAAAGATTCTTGTTTTAAGACATCTTTCTAATTTCAAGAAACTCCCCGGGCGAATTCGTCTTATTAAAATTAAAAATTAAATACAGTGGCATTATTTTATGCTTGAACCTTTTTAAATAAAACATTCTTTACAAATAAAAAGAATTTTAAAGCTGTAAAGAAATGTAAAAAACTTTTGTCCCGTAATTTTCACCTTGTCAAATGTCAGGGTGGTGCAACCGTAACATTAGACTTTTATTTTAAAGTGAAGAGAATAAAACAGGAAACAGGAAACTGCATCAGCCAGAGGAGCCCAAATGACATTTGTGACCAAGTGGAAAAGTTTGTAGATTTCTCTGAAATACTGATAAAAAAGGTTTTTTCACTTCATTGGTGACTGGAACAATTTCCATGTCAGGTGGTACAACCAATGTAATAATGTGAAATGTTATTTTAACATCAAATTATTTATCTTATTCACAAATAAAAGAAATGAAACACACAAAATGAAAATGTATGAGTCACTACAGACACTTGAGAGATACTTGCCAATAATTTCACACAGAAAAAATAACAGGAACATATAAATATATTTTCATATATTTGGTTGCGCCACCTGACATTTTTGGGTGCTCAAATTAAAAATACTAAAAAATAATGAACCTAAAATCTTTGAAATGTTGGTCAACTACTGAAATCTGTCAGAAAATATAATTCTTCACTCAGAAATATGTTTTTTATCCATTTTCAAAGAACTTTTTAGAAATACGTTTTTTGACCCTCTATTTGTCATTGACCCAATTACATATTTGAAGTAAAAACTAGACAGAGGGAGCTTCATTCATACTGACATTCATCCATCTAAAGTTACCTTTTCTCACATGAAGTTGCTCCTTTTTTCTCAGAGTCAATTGTATAGATGATATCAAAAGTTTAAAAGCAAAAAAAGTGACACTGCAGAGTGTAAAAGTGTAAATATATGACTCGGTAAGACTTGGTATGGAGGGTCATGAAGTGAAAAGTCTGTTGAACATATTGACTTTTTTAACGCCTGTGAACAGAAACTTTCCCCTGAGTTCCTCTCACTCCTCTTCGTCTTCTCTCAGGTATGAACGCTGCAGTTCGGGCCGCCGTGCGCATGGGAATCTACGTGGGAGCGAAGGTGTTCTTCATCCACGAGGTGAGGCACGACTCAGGATCCAGACTTAGCCGCCGGATTGTCTGTGCTGACCTTCACTTCTGACTCTGAGCCAAACGAGTCCTGACACTCTTAGCTCCAGGTGGAGTCTGGGAGACCCGGCTGAACCCAGAGAGCATGGAATTATGGGATGTTTGGGTCAGGCATCTGAAAAGTTTGTTTTGAATTGAATAATATGATCCAGTTAAAACAATAAATACCTGAGCAGTTACAAAAAACAGCTTATCCAAAAATCTATATGGATCTGATACTAAACTTTTCTTTTGGGCTGCAACGTTATTTATTCTGCTTTTTGCTGAACTAAAAAACTTTCTATGTAGTTTGTTGATGTTTATGACAAATTAATAAGAAGGGGAATATTTGCAGGGACACGTACGGACACAGACCACTTTTTAAAGACGCTATAAGTGATTTTTTATCTCTTATTTTAGTACCTTAAAGCTCCTGTGAGGTTTTTCTTAAGTGACTATGAAACAGACTGAAATAAATATCATTATCTCTTTATGAGACAAGAAAACAAACAGGATCATTGTCACTAATGTAGATTACTTCTAAATAGAAATATGTAATGTTGATTACCACTGGAGGTGTCAAATACCCCACTTTAAATGGTTTCAATGGCAGATGCCTGGAAATAACTATAAAATCTGACTTCACATGTTCAGGTAAGGTCAGAAAAGAGGTAGAGGATATATTTTTATCCACAGGGGGCGCTGTACATGAAAGCACCATAAAGTATGATAGGTTCAGATGTTTGAGTTTATATATTATTGTTATAGAGTTTATATATACAGAGTGTTTGGTTTCCTCTGGCGAGGCGCCATTGCAGACGGGGACAGAGGCAGGTAGAGCCGATCTGGTGTCAGTGTGGATATAATTGGATTAGCGGGGGCAGGCTTCATCCCTCACTGACTACACCGTCATCCTCGATCAACCCCTGAGCTGTAAGCACTGACAGCTGGGGGCCGTGACTCTTTTATTTTAGGATCTTTAAAACACACATTTACAAACAGCAGACAACAACCTGATCCACACAAGATAAACAAACCACAGCACTGATATTTGATTCCAGCTTTAAATGAAAAGATTTCTGTGATAACACCAAAGTTAAACATATTTCATATGGTGATAATCAGGGGCGGCTCTACTGGGGGGGCAAAGGGTGGCTGCTGCCCCCCCCCCAAAAAACAAAGAAAAGTTAAACTTCATCAGACACATCTATGAGTTACTAACTGCTGTGAATGAGGTGATGTGAACCCCCCCCCCCATAATGAAATAATAAACTATCTGTCAAGAAACAGAATAACCATGAAGTCCTTAAAGAGTTGTGAGAGGCTGAGTTTAGGACAAAAGAAATTCAGTGACTGACTCTGAGATAAGACAAAATTTTGAGCTTTAAAAAATAAAATTTTCAGTTTAAAAGTCAAAATATTGTGATGCAAGATCAAAATCATGATATAAAGGTCAATTAATTATAAAGTTTAAATTCTGATATTGAAAAGTCAAAATTTGGAGTCAAGTCGTCAGAATTATGTGCAAAAGTTGCAATTTTGCTGTTTTATCTCAATTCTTTTTTACTTTTGTATGTGCAAAAAAAAAAAAAAAGTTAAAATCAGACAACAGTGAGTTAAAATGAGACAACGGTGAGTTAAAATGAGACAATAGTGAGTTAAAATCAGACGACATCAGTGAATAAAAATGAGACAACAGTGAGTTAAAATGAGACAACGGTGAGTTAAAATGAGAAAACAGTGAATAAAAATGAGACAATAGTGAGTTAAAATGAGAAAAAAGTGAGTAAAAATGAGACAATAGTGAGTTAAAATGAGACAATAGTGAGTTAAAATAAGACAACAGTGAGTTAAAATGAGAAAACAGTGAATAAAAATCAGACAACAGAGTTAAAATGAGACAACGGTGAGTTAAAATGAGACAATGGAGAGTTAAAATGAGAAAACAGTGAGTTAAAAGGAGACCGCAGTGAGTGAAAAATGAGACAACAGTGAGTTAAAATGGGACAACGGTGAGTTGAAATTTGACCACAGTGAGTTAAAATGAGACAAAGGTGAGTTAAAATGAGACCACAGTGAGTTAAAATGAGACCAGACTGAGTAAAAAAGTTACAGAAGGAAGACACAACCAGGATCTGCTGGGATTCAGAGAGTTAAAGAAACAAGCAATAATGTAGTTGTAGCTTTTCAGAGTCATAGAGGAACTTTTGAGCGTTTATTTTGTGTTTGTTTTTTCTCTCAGGGTTACCAGGGGATGGTGGACGGTGGAGACAACATCAAGGAGGCGACGTGGGAGAGTGTGTCCAGCATGCTGCAAGTGGTGAGTAAAGTTCTCACACACTCATCGTGAAAGTGAAAGTGAAAGTGTTGCTCTTTTAAAAAAACCGTCGATGATTACTCCTCTTTTCTGTTACACAGTATGTTAAACTAAAACCAGGTATAAAGACGATATTAAGTGTTAATGTTGTGTGTTTTAGCTCCATAAAAATCTGTCTGAGTGTTTTGTGACTCAGGAGCAGGAGTTTTGGTGCTGAGCTGCACAGTTATCTGCTGTGTCAGTGGACGTGTGTGATGATCATTGGAAGTGACTCAGCAGCATTGAGCCAAATTAGCCTGTGATTGAATTAGAGCCACTGTTCACTGTTTGTCATTGTGGGACTGTCATTGTGCAAATTGGATTATTCTCAGCGCCAGGTTTGAAAAGCTTTAACTGGTAGAGGAGCAGTTTTACAAAGAAACAACATTAAATAGTTGTTTTTGTTGTTCTTCAGGGTGGCACAGTCATCGGCAGCGCTCGCTGTAAAGAGTTTCGAACTCACGAAGGTCGCCTGAAAGCGGCGCATAACCTGGTGCAGCACAGCATCACCAACCTGTGTGTGATCGGAGGAGACGGAAGTTTGACCGGAGCAAACCTGTTCAGAGAGGAGTGGAGCGGCCTGCTGGACGAGCTCGTGCAGAAAGGTCATCCGTCAACGCAGGACTCTACGTTTTTATTACACCTTTATTTTACCAGAACAAATCTTAAAACTTACTTCAAAAGAGTCCTGGTGAAAACAACAGCGTTTACTACTAACACCATAGACTGTATAATGAGTGGACGAAACAACGTTCGGCTCAAACTGAAGCCTCCAGCATAAGCCCCGCCCCCTGGTGTCTGGCTGCAGTATAGGTCATAAGCCCCGCCTCCCCATGTATTCCAAATATGAGCCGGGAAAACTTTAAAAAATTACGATACCTCGTAGAAACGTTTCTCTCATCTTTACGCTAAGGTGGTATGATGATGTCATTTGGCTGCATGGTGTTCGGGTGTTTTTTTTACTGAGAGGTTAGTTTCTCGTTAGTTATTGGACGTTAAAAACCGTGATATAAGTTTTGTTTTACGATAGTTGACAGCTGCCGTTCGTGAGTAGTTTTTATCGGGGATATAAGAAACTTCGGGAAAGAGCCAAAAGGAGACTAAACCTTCTGAAGAAGAAGAAATAAATATTTTTATTTCTCTTTTTTACTTGGCTCCACCGGAAATTCTCTACTGTGCAGACTCTGGCTGCACAATGGCGGCTAGAGAAACGGGGTTTTTTGGCTTCAAAAACGTAGAACGGTGACAGGCGGAAGCACGCTGTCCATTCTATATACAGTCATTGATTCACACAAAGAACAAACAAACAGAAATTAAACCAGTCTTTGAATTCAGACGTGAACTTTGAGCCTTAAATCTTCAATTTCAGGAATCAGTCGACAATATTATAGTGATTTTTTCAGAAATTATTTAGTCAAAATGTCGAGTGTTGACACTGAACAAAGGTTTCAGGTTGTAAGTGAAATGTGTCTTGGAGTAATCACTGGGTGAGAAGAGCTAAGCATAATACGCATGAGATTTACTCATTTTGTGACATCACTGATTAGTGAATGTCCATATAAGGACATAACAGATGTAACACTTTCCTATACTTCGTTCTTTTTTGTCTCTCCCAAATTTTATGGGTTGGATTCTTGGCCCAAAGTTAGCAGAAAAAGATTGGTTAAGTCATTACATCTTATCTATCATGGCAACAGACAGGGAGGGTTCCGGAATCTTGGGCTCCGGAATCTTGGGCTCCGGAATGCTGGGTTCCGGAATGCTCGGGGAGCCTTAAAGAGACAGTAGCTCAATTAAAGCCTGTCAGACAGATTCTGAAATAGAAACTTCAAAGAAACCAGACTGAGATAAATCAATCCTCATAAGTAATCAGGGACTTTAAAAAAAAATTTTGCTCAATTTTTGGCCGAAATTTTTGGTATTCCATATGGAATGATTTTCTATAAGAAGGATTTTCCCGTGAAAAATGTTAAAAGTTTAATGTTTTCATAAGTCAGACTATGAGATATTAGAAGACAGAAAATCCTCAACTAAAAACTGTAATAAAAACATACCAGATAAATCTTCCAATCAATTTCTGATTTCTTATCAAATATACTAAATATTTCATAATTTGTATTATCTTAACCCTTTGAATGCCAATTTGGTCATATAATGTCACTGTTTTATGAAAAAACCCACATAAAATGGATTATTTTTCATATAAAAAATGTTGGAGGACTTGGGATTCCTCTTTTTAAGATCAGTCATAAATAAATATAACAGTAGTAATAAATGTGAATTTTTTATGCATTATTTATCCATTTTGTTGCACTGTCAGATTTTTAACGTATCCTTTCAGGCAAATAGAGGACAAACATGACACAATATAGTCATGCACTCTCTAATTTCAGGGTTTTATTATGGAGAAAAAAAGCCAATATGGTCATTTTTACTGTTCACAATGAGATGAATTAATTTTCCAGACTCATTTCTTAATGGTACATGAAAAAAGAAATACTGTAGTGGCGTGATTTTCCACTTTCCCTGAAATAATTTTCAAACAACTTTTACCCTCAGTTTGTTTTTTATACCCTTCAGATGATGATTCAGGGTCATATTTTGTTAAAATGGTGTTTATATGGACGCCCTCATGTGAATTTGAAATAAGCTTGAGCTCTGTATTTAGTGTTGTAAAGAAGATTCATCATTATTCTTTTTATATTTTCCAGGTCTGATCAGTGCGGACGCAGCTCGCAGTAACTCGGAGCTCCACATCGTCGGGATGGTCGGCTCCATCGACAACGACTTCTGCGGCACCGACATGACCATCGGCACCGACTCGGCTCTGCACAGGATCATCGAGGTGGTGGACGCCATCATGACCACGGCTCAGAGGTGAACGACTTCTCAAAACATGACACAAAAATAAAAATAAAAAGTCGATTAAAGAGGGAAATGTACCCTCATGGTACCACAGGTCTTTCATTTTTCCGATAAGAGCTGAGTCTGATTCCTGATGTTTTCTGTGTTTTCAGTCACCAGAGGACGTTTGTGCTGGAGGTGATGGGCCGACACTGCGGGTAAGAACTCAGGCTTCAAAAACACACAGGTGGAAACATACAGACTATAAAAATAAGTACAGCAGGGCTTTAACACTTCCTGGAAAACCTGTAAAATGATGGACTAATTTTCCTGACATTGAAAACACATGAAAAATAAGAAAAAGGTGTCCAGGAAATGCCTTAGTTATCCTAGATTATTTAAATGGATTAGAAGTCATGCGCATGCGTGTCTGTTGCCCAAAATATCAACCTAAGAAAATCAGCAGCCTGTAATGGTCAACGGCTGAGGGTGATAAAAGAAAAAGTTGGTCTCAGCATTATTTCCAGGGGCAGATCTACAGGGGGGGGCATAGGGGGCAGCTGCCCCCCCAAAACCTTGCCACGCCTGTTATAAAGATTTAATTCAAAGAAAAGTTCAATTTCATCAGACACATTTATGAACTACCAACTGCAGTGAATAAAATGGTGGGACATTAACATTCCCCCACGTCCAGTTTTCACTTGAACACAGCGGCATGAAGAGACAGAGTTTTGAGTAAAACTGAGTGGAAAATAGAAGAACTGTAAGAACCATGAAGGCCTAAAAGAGTTGTTAGTTTAAGATAATAGAAATTCACTGACTGACTATGAGATAAGTAAAAAATATTAGGAGGAGGTTGACATTTTGAGCTAAAAAATCCAATTTTGGGTTTAAAAGTCAAAATCATGAGATACATAGGGTGAATTCCAATTCCTGTTTTAACCCTCAATCTCGAAATGCGCGCTCCCGTGAAGTGTAAGTGTTGTCCTGATTCTCAGAAAGTTAAGGTTGAGGGTTAAGTTTGAGGCTGTATCTCCCTCAATACTGAGATTCTCCGACACCACCCTTGGGACTGAGGGACACCCAGAATGCATTGCGTATTTCAGCAGATAAACATGGCGTCAAAGAAGGCGAGCTACAAATGTATTTTCTTTTTTAATGGAGATATAAATATTAGGAAAACCATTGTATTATCTAAGTTTAGACCCATTTTATGGATTATTTACCTCATTGTTGCATAACATTTGTTTTTATTTTACGATCTTTTGTCAACAGCAGCCGGTGTGTTGTTCCTATTGTTTAAGTAAATGTTCCAAAATTGTCATTTTTCTCCGTGGTAATGTAGTTGTTTATCAAGATAACAGCCTATATAACATGCTTGTGCCGATAATGGTATAAGATGACCGGGCTAATCTCAAAAAGATGCCCAAAGCCCACGCAAAAGACATAAACACAGCTGCAGACAGCATCGTCGCTGATCCTGTAAATGCCTCCGCTTCCTTCTTCTTCTTCTTCTTCTTCTTCTGAATTGAGAGACTGAACGCTGCTTTGGCATAATGCTGCCCCCCACAGTCTGAAGATGTATCTGCATTTAAGGGGTGTCTCATTTCTAAGTCACAAAATAGCCCTTAACACTTGGTTTTGAGGGCGAATAAGATTGAGGGTTGAGCTTGAGGGTTAAGACAAGAATTGGAATCGGGCCTTAGTCAAAGTTACGGGGCAAAAGTTGAAATTTTGCCTTTTTGTCTCAAAATTTTTGACTTGATAAGTGCAATAAAAAAAAAAAGAAGAAATCTTAACAAAGCCAGTTTTCATTTTGACAGTTTTAACAGGCAGAAAATTGGCTTCAATACATTGTTTGTTGCCATTATACAAATGTTTCACTTCAAATAGAAACATTAAGTAAATGTTTGGGTTATGAAGCTACTTTGTGGTAGTTGGTAGAGGGTCTTTTTTTGGATTTTCAGAATATAGTCACCAAATATTAAATTAATCCAGCACAAAGACTTCTGACATATTGACACCTCTAAACTTAATCACTTACATTTTTCTCGCTCCGCCCCTGATTGGCTGTGAAGAACCCATGTCGGTTAAACCCTCATTCCTATGATGAGCAGTAAAAGTTAAAGTAACAATTATTTAAATAAGTTTGTTTTTCTTGAACAGATACTTGGCTCTGGTCAGCGCTCTGGCCTGTGGAGCTGATTGGGTTTTTATTCCAGAGATGCCTCCAGAGGACGGATGGGAGGACAGCATGTGTCAGAAACTGTCTGAGGTAACACACACACACACACACACACTCACACACACACACATATTTCTACTGTCTCACGTTATAACTACCTCTCTCCAAGGAAGCACAAATGGTGTTTTCATTCCAAATTATCTTAAAACCTCATCATTTAAAAGTCAAAAGAGTCAGTTTTGTGACGCGACCTCAGTGACCTTATTGGTTAAAAAAGCTCCGTGTGTGAATCCAGGACGTGTTTGAAGTGTTTGAGCAGAGGTCTAACACGTTGTTGTGGATCTAAAAATAGCAGCAGACGGCGCTGACTCCCTCTTTCATTCAACCACATGCTGCTTAAGTAGCTCGTAAACTTTACTCTTCTTCTCCGTACGGTTAAAACAAACGACTCCCCAGCTTCATGAAATATGAAGAAGGGAATTAAAGTGAGGGTAATAAAGCAGTAAAGCTAATAAAACTGCTGTGATAAGCATCGATTAACAGGAGGTTGAGGGTGAGTCAGAGGAGTTTGTGTCATTAATGTTTCTTTATTATTTTATATGGGACTGTTATCTTTACCCCACAGGAGTGACTCATACTGAAAAATGCGACTCTGGTGGGACTCGAACCCACAACCTTTGAATCACTCCTCAAGTGTTTGACAAGAAGTCCAATGCGCTATCCATTGCGCCACAGAGCCTGGTGCACAGATGGTTTCTGAGGAAGCTCTAAGAGTTTCAAGTTACACATCTGAGGTTGTCACACTGTGGACTCAGAGTTCTGCTTCATAAAACTGTTTAAATGAGCTGTTTCATCAGATACCAAACTGAAAATGAAAGTTAGAACACATAGTTGCATTATTTTCCTTTCTGATTTAAAGGTTAAGTCACAGATCTGAGATGTAAAAACCTCATATTTGTTTCAAGCTTTGAAATCCTTTTTTTAGCATGTTGCATATTTCATACAAGATCAACATCTTTGTGATTTTAACAAGATGGTTCTTATGTAGAGTTTAACGTAGTTTTTCTAATAAGTCACATTTTCGGGGGTTTCTCTACATTTTGAGACCAGACAAACAGAAGCTAAATTAGACCCTGTTAGTGTTTTTTTTAATTTTTTATTTGAACTTAGTTTTTATTAATTTTTTCTTTATCAGTACAAAACATTGTATATACATTTCAATACAATTCAATGAGTTTCTTTTCCATTTTCTAGCTGTACTTGCATATGCTACATATCTCCATATGCACAATATGATGGTTAAGCAAATAAAAAAATATCAATAATACCGGTCACATAAAAATAAAAATAATGTCCCCTCGAAATTATAACATCACAAGCCAATATCATTGTCAGAACCAGGATGACATTTTGCATATAGAGCAGGGAAATTATTGCATGTATCTTTAATGTGTGTATTATTGTAGCAATAGAGGAATTATAGGTTTCCATCTTTTAGTAAAAGTTGCTCTCTGAAGCCGTAACGAAAAAGTGATCTTTTCCATTTGATGAATGTCCCAAGTCTTTTGGATCCTTGTGTTATATGAGGGAGGTTCTGGTTTCATCCATCTGATGGTTATACACTTTAAGGCTGCAGTTAGTAATATATTCAAAAAGTATCTATCTGCCCTTCTCCTCAAACCCTCAGGTATTACTCCCAGTACTGCCACTACAAAATCCCTTGGGATGTTCATTTTGAAAACCTCCTTCAGTGCAGTCTATAAGTGGTTTTGATCAGCAAATGTTTTCACAACTGGACAAAAACAAAAACCTTATCCATTAAATATCATTGAGTATTTGTTAATAGAATGTCGAAAGTGATCATTTTAAACACAAAAATGCAAAGATTTATATTTGTTAAAAGCTGTAAAGTCTATGAAATTTGTGTTTGTACCAAATTTATTTTTCTGACATTAAAGTCCAAGTAAAATCAGAGTCATCAGCTGAGTTCAGTCTGATTTCAGCTCATGGTGTAGTTTCTGAAGTTGCGTGTAAATTTACTCATCATTAATAAGAGGTGTGTGTCTTTGGGCATTTCCTCCATAAAACCCGACTCTGGTGGGACTCAAACCCACAACCTTTGAATCACTTCACTGACTCTCACCTAGAAGTCCAATGCGCTATCCATTGCGCCACAGAGCCTGTGACTAATGGCCCTGTCATTAACTTTATCAACAATGAACCGACTGCTTTAGAATTCCTAAAACTAGAGGGTCAACGTGCCACAGAGCCAGTTCTGACACTTAACGATCAAAACATCAATATCTATAACTATAACGCCACACAAACATCATTTTGTACTAACATATGTGCCACCGTGGTCTTTAAAGGAAAAAAAAGCTTTCAAAATATTTCATTAAAGTAATACAGCGGCTCAATGTTGGTGCAGTACTGTTGCCTCCATTTGTTGTCGGACCACGACGACGTGCGCCTCCTTTTGCTTCCTCGACGAAGGACTGTAGTTGAGAAGGGACCTAGGTCACTCTAGTGAAATTAAAAACTAAAAACCCGGACCATATCGTCTCTAAAAAACAACTAGTTAGTAAGAACTTTGAGCTGGTTTTCCTTTTTGGTTCCCTGTGGATTAATGGACTGATTGGTGCTTAAAGACTCTCGTGGCAGACAGATCGCTCCTGCACCGACCAACTTTGATTTAATTTAAAAGACTCTTTAAAGCCAACTATCTTTGCTGTTAACTTCTTTTTGGTTTAAAAAGGACTTTTAACTTCTTTAGGAATCATGAAGGAGCATTTTAGGGCTGTATTTTGTCTTCATTCAGTCTGGTTCTGTGCCGTCAGGTTTAAATGTCATTAAAAACCCGTCG
>RPOG01005285.1:0-16714 GCA_008086565.1 Thalassoma bifasciatum | reverse complement strand
TAACATATGTGCCACCGTGGTCTTTAAAGGAAAAAAAAGCTTTCAAAATATTTCATTAAAGTAATACAGCGGCTCAATGTTGGTCGTCATGACAACGGAGGTAAACAACAGCCTGGTGCTGCTGCACGCGGAGGAAAACGAAGGAGCTGCTTCCTGACATCAACTCTTCCCTGGATCCAGTGAGATCACTTTAATTTTTGATTTTTGGGCCTGGTATAGCAGAGATTTTTTGTTGATCAATCATTCTTCTTTGAGCTGGTTTTCCTTTTTGGTTCCCTGTGGATTAATGGACTGATTGGTGCTTAAAGACTCTCGTGGCAGACAGATCGCTCCTGCACCGACCAACTTTGATTTAATTTAAAAGACTCTTTAAAGCCAACTATCTTTGCTGTTAACTTCTTTTTGGTTTAAAAAGGACTTTAACTTCTTTAGGAATCATGAAGGAGCATTTTAGGGCTGTATTTTGTCTTCATTCAGTCTGGTTCTGTGCCGTCAGGTTTAAATGTCATTAAAAACCCGTCGTACAGAGTCATAAGCTTCCGTGACATTCTCTGACCAATGAGTGACGAGCAGTCCGTCCACGTCACCTTTTAGTATCGGCTTTACTTGTTAGAACCAGAGCAGAGTAGGTACTAAAAACTGGCGTCTGACGCGTAGTACCGCGCTCATGGAAACGCAACACAAACCGGGTAGAGGCGAGTAGAGTAGGGACGAGACGGGTCAGTGGAAAAGGGCCATAAAAAGCTGTTAATACTTAATTATTCTAAATTCTTTCCCCCTGACTGAAACATTTCCAGCAGATTTGATCTTGTGAGTGTGTTTGTTATCGTCCAGAGTCGTTCTCGAGGTTCCAGGTTGAACATTATCATAGTTGCTGAAGGAGCCATTGACAGACAAGGACGACCTATAACCTCTGGGTTTGTTAAGGATGTGAGTAAAGCTCAGTTTGAGACTGAAGCAGAGGGAGAACCAGAAGCTGGACCCAGTGGTGGATATTTATTTACATATCTGTTTCTCTTTTTGATTCAAACAGTGTTTTCCTGGAAGTCTGAGGGTTTATGTACCGTTATCTAGGGCTGAAAGATTTATCATTTTCTGATCGAAATCGCGATTTCAGACATCATGATCATGTTTCGCCAAAACCTGCAATTTTTTTGCTCCTGACTGACCCAGGATCTGTTGTCATTTGTTTTACACACAAACATCCTTTAACTGTAAAACTGTTGGGAAAGATCCTTTTTTCCTGATGAATTTTTTTTATTATCCCTTTTGGAGCTTAGTCTTTTTTTAAACTGTTTTGTGTTTTATCTTTTTTCACTTAACACTATTAAGGATATTTTAAAAGTTAAGAGTCAAAGATGCTCTTTTTGGTTTTCAGTCGTTAAAACTAAAAATACGATTAAAAAGTCCAGTTTAGAAATGAAAAGAATTGTATTTTAAGGTCAGAAATTTGACTTTTTTCATCTCAAAGTCTATTTTTTTCTCCAAATTTGGCCTTTTATTTAATAATGTCGTCTTTATTTGTCATCATTTTGACGTAAGATTTTGACTTTTTATATCACAATTTCTACTTTTTATTCAAAATGTTGATGTTGTACCTGAAAATGTTGACTTTTTCATCTCAGACTTTTGCCTTTATCTCAAAATTTAAACCTTAAATGTGAAAGTTTAGACTTTTTTCCACATAATGTTAAATTGATTTCTTAAAATTTAGACTCTTATCTAAAATATTGACATTTTATCTAAAAGCTATAAACAATTCTTACCTTAAGTTTTCATCCTTACATTAGAGTAAAAACTTTTGATGTAATTTTCTGTCAAGTCTGTAAATGTTTCTGTACATTATTGTGGAAACTTTACTGAATCTTGATTTAAAGAAAATCATGAAGTGAATTGAAATCGCAATTCGATCTTTTTCTAAAACCGTTCAGCCCTACCATTATCCTCCATTACAGGTTCCAGCTTTTGGTGACGTGAAACGTTTTCTGTCATGTTCTTTAAATGCTTGTGCTTCTTTATATCCCTCCCTCTGTAGAACCGCGCTGATAAGAAAAGGCTGAACATTATAATTGTAGCTGAAGGTGCCATAGATAGCCACAACAAGGCAATAACTCCTGATTATATCAAAGAAGTAAGTATGTAGTCACTTCATGGACCCATCACCCTGCAGCAGCATGGATGTTTCCATTTCACCTGAGCACCTGTGGTGAAGTTTGTAGCTTTTATTTCTCCTCACCTGTCACCCATTTTCCTTTCACCGTGTGTTTTTTTATTCCAGTTTCCCAGCCTCTGTCCCTCTGTGCCACTATTTTTACTTTTCACGCTTCAGCTCTGCATGTATATGATACGACACCATCACATGACAGGAGATGTTTTGCACGTTTCTCCCTCTGTTTTTTTGCATGCATTGTTTTTATATTATTTATCTATATTATTATATTTTTAAAACCTGAGTCTCTTTGCTAAAGCCTAAAAAGTTGGAACTGTTTCTTTAAAATATGCTTTTATGTTATATGAAACCCTTTAATATCATGGCATAAAACATATTTTCTCCTCATTGTTTCCCACAATACCAACCCACCTGAACTCCATGTCCAGCTGGTCGTGCGCTGCCTGGGTTTCGACACCAGGGTCACCATCCTGGGTCACGTGCAGAGAGGAGGGACCCCCTCAGCCTTCGACAGGATCCTGGTGAGTCACTGTGTCTTTCATTTCCAGTATTGGGGCTGTGAGCTGATAAAATGGTTTGCTGGTGGTGGGGCTGGACAATTAATCGCAAATGAGATCAAATCGCATTTGATCCTGTGACAATATTTCTTAAGCCAGAAATGTGTCAGAATACCTGAAAAACTTTTTTGCAGTAGATGTTTTATGCTCAACACCAGTGATACTCAATCCTGCTCAACCGAAGAGACAAACTGTTGGAAACAAACTCTTCAAGAGACACAATCAAAGTGATGTTAAGTGGCAAAAACAGCAAGAAGTAGAAATAGGAATAGTTCAAGGTGGCAAAAGTGGTAAAGAAGCAGCAAAAATTGGCAAGAAAATTGGGAGAAAACTTGAGAAATACTCAGAAAGTGGCAAAAAATGGTCGAAAAGTGGCTTAAAGACAGGGACTGAAATGGCTAATGAACAAAAATTGGTTAGAAATTTGGGAGAAAACTGTAGAAATACTCGATGAGTAGCAAAAAAATGGTCAAAAAGTGGGAAAAAACAGTGAAAAGTGACTAAAATGGCCAAGAAGCAATGAAATTGGGAGAAAACTTAAGAAATACTCAGAAAGTGGCAAACAAATGGTCAAAAAGTGGCTCAAAGAAAAGTGACTAAAATGGCCAAAAGCAACAAATACTTGTATAAAAATTTAGGAAAAATAGGAAAATAGACAGAAGGTAGTGAAATTGGGGATAATGCGACAAGAACAGTGAAAAGTGGTAAAAAAACAAAACAAAAGGCAACGAAAATGACCAAGAAGGTTGGGAAGAAACTTAAAATAATTATCAGAAAGTAGCATAAAGCAGCATTAAGAAAAGTGACTAAAATCATCAAGGAGCAACAAAAATTGACAAGAAACAGTCAGGGGGTACCAAAAAATGGTCTAAAACTGGCAAAATAGAAGTGATAAGTGACTAAAATGGGCAAAATTTGGCAAGAAAATTGGGAGAAAACTTCAGAAATACTCAGAGAGTAGAAAAAAATAATCAAAAAATGAGAAAAATGTGACTAAAATGGCAGAAACAAAAATTAGTAAGAACATTCAGAGAAAATTTGGAAAATAATCAGAAGGTAGCAAAATTGGGGACGATGTGACAAAAACAGAGAGAAGTGGTGAAAAACACCAAAAGGCATCAAAAATGGACAAGAAAGTTGGGATGAAACTTTAAACAATTATTAGAAAGTCGCATAAAGCAGCATTAAAAAAGTGACTAAAAGGGCTAAAGAGCAACAAAATTTGACAAGAAATGTGAAAGAAAACTTGGACAACAGTCAGACAGTAGCAAAACATTGTCCAAAACTGGCAAAATAGAAGTGAAAAGTGACTAAAATGGGATAAATTTGGCAAGAAAATTGGGAGAAAACTTGAGAAAAACTCAGAGAGTAGCAAAAAGTGGCAAAAATGAGAAAAATGTGACTAAAATGGCAGAAACAAAAATTAGTGAGAAAATTCAGAGAAAATTTGGAAAATAATCAGAAGGTAGCAAAATTGGGGACGATGTGACAAAAACAGTGAAAAGTGGTGAAAATACACAACGGCAACAAAAAGTGGCCAGAAAGTTAGGATGGAACTGAAAACTGTTGTTAGAAAGTATCATAAAATGGTCCAAAAGTGTCGTAAAGAAAAGTGACTAAGATGGCTAAGGAGTTACAACAATTGTCAAGAAAATCAGAAGAAAATTTGGAAAACATTCAGAAAAAATAATGTATCTTCTTCTTATTGTTAACCTCTAACTGACCTTTGACCCCTGCAGGCCAGTCGTATGGGAGTAGAAGCCGTCCTGGCGTTACTGGAAGCTTCCACCAACACTCCGGCCTGTGTGGTCTCTCTGGTGGGAAACCAGGCTGTGAGACTGCCGCTCATGGAGTGTGTTCAGATGGTAAGAGTGTGTGTGTGTGTGTGTGTGTGTGTGTGTGTGTGTGTGATCGACTTCAGCTTTGGCATTGAAATAAAAAATCATTCAAAACTAAAACTCAGATTCTAATCGAGACAAAAGTCAGAATTTAAAGTTCAGAAAACCTAAAAAAAAGACTGACTTTTATAAGTTTCGCCATTAATTCTCCGAAAGGAAGATAAAAAAAATCTCATGATAGAAAAACATTTTTGAAAAATTCTAAAAAAAGAAAAAAATCCAGAATGTTTGTGCCAAGATCAAAATTTTGCTTTTTTTTCTCACAATTCTGAGACAAAAGTCAGAATTTAAAGGTCAGAAACTCTTAAAGAAATACTGACTCATATGACTTTTTCATTAATTCTAAGAAAGGAAGAAAGATAACTAAAAAAAAATCTTATAATAGAAAAAGACTGAAAAAGTTTGAAAAGAAAAAAAATTCTAGAATTTTTGTGTCAATTTTGGAACTTTGACTTTTTTTCCTCACAATTCTGAGACAAAAGTCAGAATTTAAAGTTCAGAGAACCTTAAAGAAATACTGACTCATGAGTTTTCTATTAGTTTCAAGACAGAAGGAAAGAAAACAAAAAAAAAATCTTATCAAAAACATTTAAAAAGTACTAAAAAAAAAAAAAAGATCCAGAATTTTTTGGGTCAAGATCAGAATTCTGACTTTTTGTCCTTTGAAATCTGAGACAAAGGTCAGGAAACACTGAAGTAAGAATGACTTATCTTAGTATCCCAGGAATTCTGAAAGAATAAGAAGAAAGATAATTAAAAGACAATTCTGAAGATAGAAAAATATCGAAAGTTTTGGGTTAAGCTCAGAATTCTGACTTTTTCCCTCTTAAATCTGATACAAAAGTCAGAATTTTAAGATAATTAAACCTGAAAATACAGAGTTTTTGTCAGTATTCTCTTTATACACAGTGAAGTCAGACCTCATAATCCCAAAACACAGGTCAAAGATTTTTATTTTTACTGGCTCATGCATCAAAAAGAGAATAGTCGTTCGTCCTAAACCTCTTTGGTTGGAAATAAAACACAGATGAAAAAATCTGATTCTTCAAAAACAAATGTGGAGTTGATTAAGAGCAGGATTGATTTGTAGAGATAAACATCCTTCCAGCTGTGCTAATGAGAACTCAGCGTCTCTGTTACGTAACTCACAACGTGTCACAAAAGGTCAGCGTCAAATCCAGAGTGAGAGGAGTGAATCAGAGCGACGGAGCAGAACGAAGCGTGAAGTGACGGAGCTTCACACTCAGATCTGACAGCACAGACAGCAGACGTGTGAAACCGTGGATGTGTTTCTTCTTTCCTCTGCAGCAAAAAGCCACCAGCTGGATGATAATTGACGCTAATTACACAACAACACACGCAGATACAGATTACTGTCACATGATTGTTTGGACGTGGTGTCAAACTGATCTGGATAAAGATAAAAAATGGGTCAATGACAAAAAGAGGGTCTAAAAATGTATTTTTAAAAAGTTCTTTGAAAATGGATAAAAAAACATATTTCTGAGTGAAGAATTAAGTTTTCTAACAGATTTCAGTAGTTGACCAACATTTCAAAGTTTTTAGGTTCATTATTTTTTAGTATTTTTTAATTTGAGCACCCAAAAATGTCAGGTGGCGCAACCAAATATATGAAAATATATTTATATGTTCCTGTTATTTTTTCTGTGTGAAATTATTGGCAAGTATCTCTCAAGTGTCTGTAGTGACTCATACATTTTCATTTTGTGTGTTTCATTTCTTTTATTTGTGAATAAGATAAATAATTGTATGTTAAAATAACATTTCACATTATTACATTGGTTGTTCCACCTGACATGGAAATTGTTCCAGTCACCAATGAAGTGAAAAAACCTTTTTTATCAGTATTTCAGAGAAATCTACAAACTTTTCCACTTGGTCACAAATGTCATTTGGGCTCCTCTGGCTGATGCAGTTTCCTGTTTCCTGTTTTATTCTCTTCACTTTAAAATAAAAGTCTAATGTTACGGTTGCACCACCCTGACATTTGACAAGGTGAAAATTACGGGACAAAAGTTTTTTACATTTCTCAACAGCTTTAAAATTCTTTTTATTTGCAAAGAATGTTTTATTTAAAAAGGATCAAGCATAAAATAATGCCACTGTGTTTTTAATTTCCATTTACAATAACTGACATTCAATTTTTAGAGTTTAATTACTGTGGATACTTGTCAGGACGGTTGCACCACCTGACATTTTGGGGGTTTGAGGAACCAAAACACAGAAAAACATGTTATGTTTTAATAGTTTAAAGATGTGTTCAAATAACACAGGTTTCATAGAATAAAGAAATACATGTGATGAAATACTCAATTATTGATGGAAGGAAATATTGCACTCGGACACAAATAAAGGGGACGTCACGTCATTGACCCAGACACAGTTTACTGTCACATGATTGTTTGGATGTGGTGTCAAACTGATCTGGATAAAGATATATATATATTTTTTTACGTTTCAGACTCAAGAAGTCCAGAAAGCCATGGATGAGAAGAAGTTTGAGGAGGCGGTGAGACTGCGTGGCAGGTATTTCTTTTTTTTTTTTTTTTACCTCTGTTACCGTAATGACCTGAATAGCCTGTGTTATGGGATAAGACGAATTCGCCCGGGAAGTTTCTTGAAATTAGAAAGATGTCTTAAAACAAGAATCTTTTATTTTGTCCCATTGGCAGATTTTATTTTACTTGTTACAAGCAATTGATGCCTCATTTTTGTCTTTAAAAACTTGAAATGAGACATTTTTATGACATTGTCTCGTGAATGTGGCTCAAATCAAGAATAGTAAGAAAAGATTTGACTAAAAATAAGACATAATGACTTGTTTGGATTTCAGTTTTTGCAGTGCAAAAGTAAAATAATCTCACCTTAAATCAGACAAACATTTCACCAAACTGCAAAAACTGAAATCTAAGCAAGTCATTATGTCTTATTTTTAGTAAAATTTTGTCTTACTATTCTTGATTTGAGCCACATTCACTAGACAATGTCATAAAAATGTCTCATTTCAAGTTTTTAAAGACAAAAATGAGGCATCAATTGCTTGTAACAAGTAGAAAAAATCTGCCAATGGGATAAAATAAAAGATTCTTGTTTTAAGACATCTTTCTAATTTCAAGAAACTTCCCGGGTGAATTCGTCTTATCCCATTGGCAGATTTTTTTGACTTGTTACAAGCAATTTACACCTCATTTTTGTCTTAAAAACACTTGAAATAAGACATTTTTATGACCTGGTCTGGTGAATGTGGCTCAAATTAAGAACAATAAGACAATTTTTACTACAAATAAGACGTAATGACTTGCTTAGATTTCTGTTTTTGCAGTGAACATCCATTCTGCATTTTCTGTTTCCACTTACACTCTTTTTTTCTACATCTTTTTTCCTGAAGGAGCTTTGAAAACAACCTGAGCACGTACCGACTTCTCTCCTACCGGAAAGCCGACTCTGAACTCCCAAATGTAAGCTCCTTTTTTTTTTAAAAACAGATATGAAAAATACAGCTTCACTGATTGGATGATGAGACTTTAACTCCTCTATCTCTCCACCAGCGGCTCTGAGAGTTGTACGGTAGTATGAGTTACTTCCTGGTCAGGTGCCTTGTGGGTGCTGCAGTCTTTTTGTGACACTAACAGAGTCTGTTTTTCTGTGACTGTCTCTGTCCCGAGGGAGAGGAGGAGGAGGAGGAGGAGGCGGGGGACGAAGAGCAGTCGAATGTATGTTATGTGTAAACTCTGTAGGTTAGTTTACAGAGCAGAGAAGCTGGAAAATAGTTTAGACCTTTTAGATCTGGAGTGTTTGGACTTTAATCCTCTCTGTGGTGAGTTTTAGTTTAGTCCAATCATGAGTGGTTCTTCTTCTTCTTAATCTACAGAGACAAACACTCTTAACTTCGCTCTGTTTGATGGTGACAGTGACACAAAACGACCGTACCTGTGCTCGTTACCTGCTGCTCTGTCTCTCCTCATTCCTCCATGGCTGAGCTTTTGACTACAAGTGAAGAAATGCAAAGATTTGCAGGATTTCTCACTTTAAATGACCCTAAAACTTTACCATCTGACAGTCTGTGGCTAAGAAAACTTTGGCTTATTCACAAGTAGGAATGGGGATTTAGATTTTATATCACAGGGATCAGTAACGTTTGAGTGTATCAATGCTTTTATTGAGTCTCAGGCCCCTGTATATTAGTTATTATTTACTTTTACTTCCAGTGAACTCAGGTCAGGTCAGGTTGTTCAAAAAAGTTTTTAAATAAACTTAAATCGTGGGAAACCTGGTGTCGAGGAAATAGTCGCCTGCAGTAAGATCATGGGCTCCACCTTCTTCAGTTCGACAGTCCCTCAAAGACTCAGAGGAGCTGATATCTGTCCTCAAAAACTGTTCTTCAGGTCCAGTTTGTTGAGAATCCATTGTTTGAATCCATGTTGAAAACTGAGCTTGAACAAATGAGAAAAGTCTTGAAGTAACTCAACTTCATCAGGAAACATAATGTTTTATGACGATGCGTTCAGTGTTCTGTCAGAAAACAGAGCATTTCATAAAGTTGACCCCAAAGTCACCATGATGTGTTCAAATGTAACCGAAAGAAAAAAAAAAAAAAATTCTTGAAACTTGAATGAAAAAACTATTTTATTTAGAATGAATGTACGGAAGAGGATTAGGGCCACTGAGAAAAAAAAAATTCCCAAAAAAAAAAAAGTCAGAATTCTGAGAAAAAAGTCAGAATTCTGACTTTAATCTCAGAATTCTGACTTTTTTCTCAGAATTCTGACTTTAATCTCAGAATTCTGACTTTTTTCTCAAAATTCTGACTTTTTTCTCAGAATTCAGACTTTTTTTTTTTTTTTTTAGATTTAAAAATTCCAAAAAAAAAAGTCAGAATTCTGAGAAAAAGGTCAGAATTCTGACTTTAATCTCAGAATTCTGACTTTTTTTTTTTTTTAGATTTTTTTTTTTTCTCAGTGGCCCTAATCCTCTTCCGTATGAATGTAATAATGGTTCATACATTTTTTTTATAAGTTAAGTATGGATGAGGACAATCATTAAGGTTATCAGTATTGGAGCTCGACCAATATGTTATTTTTGAGGAACAATACCGATTATTAGTAGTGAAGGAGACACAACTGATATTTGGGGTTGATTTTCATTCCCATTAAAGGTAAAATACCGGCGTCAAAATTAAAAAAAATACAAATTCTAACACCTAACTATGTTTAAATGTCTTGAAGTGTATGTTTATTAAAGGGACTGTGATGACTTTCTAAGTGATCTTTAGAAGTCTCATCTCTAGATATATGCCTGATCATAGTTCCCAATTCAGAATAAGATTATTAAGTGTGAAAAAAGGTTCTTATTCCTAAATGCTATTTCTCTTATCGGCTGTCGGATTAAGAACCAACGGCTGATGTTGATATGCTTGAAAATGCAAATATTAGCTCTGATAATCAGCCCAGGCTATCCCTAATAAGTATCAATAAAAATTACACCCGCTAGCGGTGATAAGCAGGTCCTGCAAAAATCTGCCCCAAAAACATGTGGTCAGCTTTGGTCCTGGTCCAACATTGTACACACGAGCTATTAAGGTTTAAATGTTGGCAAAAAAAAAAAGTCAACATTGGTCGTCTACCCTGACCACGCCCATTGAGTTACAAAAAATCCTTTGATAATTTTTATCATCAATGTGTCTGGTTTACACATTTGAAATCTGAAGACAATCTGATAAAAACTGTGGAGCTAGTTTGTTCAATTCACCCGATAAATCATTAAAACTTTTGTCCCGTAATTTTCACCTTGTCAAATGTCAGGTTGGTGCAACCATAACATTAGACTTTTATTTTAAAGTTAAGAGAATAAAACAGGAAACAGGAAACTGCATCAGCCAGAGGAGCCCAAATGACATTTGTGACCAAGTGGAAAAGTTTGTAGATTTCTCTGAAATACTGATAAAAAAGGTTTTTTCACTTCATTGGTGACTGGAACAATTTCCATGTCAGGTGGTACAACCAATGAAATAATGTGAAATGTTATTTTAACATCAAATTATTTATCTTATTCACAAATAAAAGAAATGAAACACACAAAATGAAAATGTATGAGTCACTACAGACACTTGAGAGATACTTGCCAATAATTTCACACAGAAAAAATAACAGGAACATATAAATATATTTTCATATATTTGGTTGCACCACCTGACATNATACATTTTCATTTTGTGTGTTTCATTTCTTTTATTTGTGAATAAGATAAATAATTTGATGTTAAAATAACATTTCACATTATTACATTGGTTGTACCACCTGACATGGAAATTGTTCCAGTCACCAATGAAGTGAAAAAACCTTTTTTATCAGTATTTCAGAGAAATCTACAAACTTTTCCACTTGGTCACAAATGTCATTTGGGCTCCTCTGGCTGATGCAGTTTCCTGTTTCCTGTTTTATTCTCTTCACTTTAAAATAAAAGTCTAATGTTACGGTTGCACCACCCTGACATTTGACAAGGTGAAAATTACGGGACAAAAGTTTTTTAAATTTCTCCACAGCTTTAAAATTCTTTTTATTTGCAAAGAATGTTTTATTTAAAAAGATTCAAGCATAAAATAATGCCACTGTATTTTTAATTTCCATTTACAATAACTGACATTCAATTTTTAGAGTTTAATTACTGTGGATACTTGTCAGGACGGTTGCACCACCTGACATTTTGGGGGTTTGAGGAACCAAAACACAAAAAAACATGTTATATTTTAATAGTTTAAAGATGTGTTCAAATAACACAGGTTTCATAGAATAAAGAAATACATGTGATGAAATACTCAATTCATGATGGAAGGAAATATTGCACTCAGACACAAAAAAGGGACGTCACGTCATTGACCCAATTAATGATCCCCATCCTCATCCCTATCCATAAGTCGTGGCTCTGACTCATGTTTGGAGCTTTTGTAAAGAAATCTTAGATTCTTATTGTAGAGATGAAACTTTATCTGCAATAAAAATAAAGACTTCTGCAGTAACTTTCTGCATTTTGACTCTCTGCTTTGTGGGATGCTGCTTCTGTGCATCTTCCAGCAGCATGTGGCTCCTTGCATGGTTGCTGCTTCCAGGCAAAGACTTGGTCTGCTCCTGAAGTCATTAAAGAGACATGGATGGTGTAATCAGACAGAAGAAAAACAGGCATCAATTGGCAAACAAACACTGTGCTAATAAAAGAAAAGTCTGATACACCATCTTATTTACTCAGAGCATCATATGCTGTGATGCTGTGGTTGTAAACGAGCTGAGACTCACACAGAAAGTGTGAAGTCTTAAAGGTGTATGCGCTCATTATTTGACCGCTCCTCCTCTTCTTCTTCTTCGTCCACAGAGCTCCTTTAACGTCGCCGTGCTGAACGTCGGCGCCCCGGCGGCGGGAATGAACGCCGCCGTGCGTTCTGCCGTCAGAGTGGGAATCACTGAAGGTCACAAGATGTTTGCAGTCAACGACGGCTTCGAGGGATTTTACAAGGGACAGGTGAGAGGCAAAGACATTTTTATACTCATTTACAGACAGATTTGAGGAGAGCGTCACTTAAATCCGTCCTGTGGTGTTGATGTTTCCCTTTTACCTTCTACACGTTGAGTCGTCTGAATGTCTCAAGAATCAAAAATGCACAAAACTCCTAAAGACTTAACAAAACTCTCCAGACACACTAACAAAACTAACCCTGCACTGCAAAAAACTGAAATCTAAGCATTAATTATGTCTTATCTTTAGTAAAATTTGTCTTACTATTCTTGATTTGAGCCACATTTACTAGACAAGGTCATAAAAATGTCTCATTTCAAGTTTTTTAAAGACAAAAATGAGGCATCAATTGCTTGTTACAAGTAAAAAAATATCGGCCAATGGGATAAGATAAAAGATTCTTGTTCTAAGACATCTTTCTAATTTCAAGAAACTTCCCAGGTGAATTCGTCTTATCCCATTGGCAGATTTTTTTGACTTTTACAAGCAATTTACACTTCATTTTTGTCCCCAAAAAATTTGAAATAAGACATTTTTATGACCTGGTCTGGTGAATGTGGCTCAAATGAAGAACAATAAGACAATTTTTACTACAAATAAGACATAATGACTTGCTTAGATTTCAGTTTTTGCTGTGTAGAAAAGATATTCATCATCTCAGGAGACACCTGGAAGGTTCTCATTTTCCTCAGAAAGAATAACCTTTGCTTATCTTTGGGTATAGTGAACCATACCCAGATATTTGTAACTCTCTATCATTTCAACAACAGCAGCTTTGGTAACAATAGGTGGAGGAAAAGAGGTGGATTTCCTTGAGTTAACAATCATATATTTAGTTTTTGACACATTAAACTTCAGGGAAAACTCATCACACTCTACAAAATCAAATCAAAGTAAAACAAATCTGAGTGCTTCACCAACGGAAAGAAAGACTTTCACATGTTGTAGAAGCTTCTTTGTTCTGCAAACTTTTGTTCCAGTTGAGTGATGTTTGGGAAATAAATGAATCAATATGTTGCACCAATAGTTTCACATCCTCTTTATCTCAGAGTGTAACCACATTTGTAAACTTTGTGTTATTGTTGTGTAGCTGTGACACCTGCAGCTCTGAATAACTAAGTGTCCTTCTTAGTCTGAGTTTAAGCTCGTGATCACAGCTTCACTTTTTAATCGAGTCTAATCCCTCAGAACGACGACTCTTCCCAGGACTGCACCGCTTTCAACAGGTCACTGCTCACAGCACAGCTGAGAATGTGTGTGTGTGTGTGTGAGTGTGTGTGTGTGTGTGTGTGGAAAATCAGGCACGCAATCCGGACAGTGTGACTGAGACTGTGCCAGCGTACACACACACACACACACACTCATGTAGAGCCGGAGTGTGAGTGGAGTAATTGGCTTACAGTAAGACCTGCAGCTCTGTGTATGTGGACACACACTCATCAGTGTATCAGCTGTTCGTAAACACACTTCCTGTTTCCTACGATTGGTCGAGGCGCTCACTAGGGCTGAGCAATTTATCGCTTTATGATCAAAATCGCAATTTCAAACATGGTGATCATGTGATCGCTAAAGCTGTGATTTTATTTATTTTTTGCTCCTGACTGACCCAGGATCTGTTATATCAGCTGTTTCACACACACTTTGAGTCTTTGAGTGTGAGACTGTTGTGAAAAATCCTTATTTTCTTGGGATTGTTGAATTTTGTTTTAAATTGTTTGGTATTTTATGACACAATGAATAATATTTTGCACTATATTATTTAAAAAAAAAGACAAAAATGAGGTGTAAATTACTTGTAACAAGTCAAAAAAATCTGCCAATGGGATAAGACGAATTCGCCCGGGAAGTTTCTTGAAATTAGAAAGATGTCTTAGAACAAGAATCTTTTATCTTATCCCATGGGATAATAAGTGTTTCTGATTCTGATTCTGATTCTGATTCTGATTCTGATTTTATGGCTCAGATTAAGGAGATTAAATGGGGGGACGTTGGAGGATGGACCGGCCAAGGAGGCTCCCTGCTGGGAACAAAGCGGTGAGTTAAAGTCTTAAAATTCTCATTTTCCCATTCTTCTGCTGATCTTTGAAGAAAAACTTCACCGTTTCATTTGTGTTTTGTCAGAACTCTTCCAGGGAAACATCTGGATAAAATCGCCGAGCAGATGAGGATCCACAACATCAACGCTCTGCTCATCATCGGAGGATTCGAGGTGCGTAAATCATCATTTTCTTCTCTTCTTCTTGTTTGTAAAGTTTCTCATAATTATGAAAAGTCTGATTTCTTATGACTCTATGAAACACTCTCTCATCCCAGTATCTTACACTCACTTTACCGAGTCGTTCTCACATTTCATTCTTTCAAATTTCTCCCTGAAAACACATCTCAGTTCTCAAACATGTCCTGACTTTAAAACAGCAGTTTTTTTTATAAATCAGTTTTTAAATTAAGACACATTTTAGTGCTTTAGGCTCTCTCCCCGTCTGTCTCTATGTTGTTGATGCTCTACAGTCAAACTTCAAAATAAATACATGTGATGAGCCAAACTTAAAGAAATAAAAATGAGGGATGGGGCTACATTAAGGACATTTTTATATTATTTAAATAACTTGAAATAAGACATTTTTATGACCTTGTCTAGTGAATGTGGCTCAAATCAAGAATAGTAAGACAAATTTGACTAAAAATAAGACACAATGACTTGCTTGGATTTCAGTTTTTGCAGTGCAAAAGTAAAATAATCTCACCTTAAATCAGACAAACATTTCACCACACTGCAAAAACTGAAATCTAAGTAAGTCATTATGTCTTATTTTTAGTAAAAATTTGTCTCACTATTCTTGATTTGAGCCACATTCACTAGACATGGTCATAAAAATGTCTCATTTCAAGTTTTTTAAAGACAAAAATGAGGCATCAATTGCTTGTAACAAGCAAAATAAAAAAATCTGCCAATGGGATAAGATAAAAGATTCTTGTTTTAAGACATCTTTCTAATTTCAAGAAACTTCCCGGGCGAATTCGTCTTATCCCATTGGCAGATTTTTTTTACTTGTTACAAGCAATTTACACCTCATTTTTGTCTTAAAAAAACTTGAAATAAGACATTTTTATGACCTGGTCTGGTGAGTGTGGCTCAAATTAAGAACAATAAGACAATTTTTACAACAAATAAGACAGAATGACTTGCTTAGATTTCAGTTTTTATATTTTTGCATGTTGTGCTTTTGAGACAAAAAATGTATAAAGTTTATAAAGTCACAAATTTTGAAGTCTATAGTCTCAATCTTTGGAGAAATTAAACTCACAAATATTTTAGTTTATCCAGTAACATTTTTTTGACTTTATAAAGTCACATATTTTGAGTCTTCAAGTCTATAAAGTCATACATTTTTATTTTGTAAAGCCACAAATTTTCTGAGTCTATTTCTATGAGTCTACGTTTATAAGGTCAAAAGTTTTTGTGTTACTTAAATCACAAATTTTTGAGTGTACAGTCTCAATTTTTTTGAATAGATACAGGAAAAAAATAGTTTATAAAAAAAATTAGAGTTTATTAAGTTGCATATTTTGAGTCTATAAGTCAATAAAGTCACAGATTTTTATTTTATTATCACAAATTTTCTGAGTCTAAAAAGTCACAGATTTTGAGTATTGATTGGCAAATTTATACATTTGCAACATCATATATTTTTAAGTCCATAAACCTGCATATTTATGAGTTTCTGAACCTCAAATTTTCAAATTAAAAAGTTTAAATGTGACAAGTTCATCAAGTTAAAAAGTAATGAGCTTATGAAGTAACATTTTTTGAAGTTCATGAAGTAAAAGATTTACAAGTTAATCAAGTCACAAATTTTTCAGTTTATAGAAGTAAAAAAAAAGAGTTTATTAAGTCACAAATTGTATAGAGAGATGCAAAAAAGTTATATATTTCTAAATTCATAGGTCGCAAATTTACAAGTTACAAGTTTACAAGTTTATGAAGTTGCAAATATTTGAGTTTATAAATCCATAAAATTTCACTGAGGTTTTATCTTTTACAGGCAAAATTTGGGCCCAAAAACTAAATTAACACATTTTTAAAAATTCAAAAAGATTTTAATACTTTGAAATTTAAAGGAGATAGCGCCAGTTTTTCACATCATGTTGTTTGTTGTTTATTGTGGTTCTGTGTGTTTGTGTGTGTGTGGAGCTTCAACCTCCTCTACCTGTGTGTGTGTGTGTGTGTGTGTGTGTGTGTGTGTGTTTGTCACTGTCTGTCATTGGTCTGGCTCTCTCCTCTTGGCTTCTCCTCACATCACATCATGTTCCTCCTCAGCCACTTTAACTCCAAACTTCTACACTCGCCATTGACTTCCCATGACCCCCCCCCTCCTAAAAACCTGACCTTTGACCCCTCACCCACTCTACCCTCAAAGCCACGGGCATTAGGCCTCCTCCCCTGTCCCTCACTCCTCATCCTTTTGTCTGCACCTCCTCTACTCTGACCAATAAGACGCCGGCTCTCACTGGCTCTCACCGCTGCAGGCCTACGTGGGATTACTGGAACTTGCTTCAGCGCG
>RPOG01005284.1:15913-33968 GCA_008086565.1 Thalassoma bifasciatum | reverse complement strand
AATGCTAGAAATCTGAGTTTAAACCAATTTAGAACAGTCTTAAGTAGGTTATGAATGTACTTTGACTGGTCTCAATGCTAGAAATCTGCGTTTGAACTGACATTACACAGTCTTAAGTAGGTTATGAATGTACTTTGACTGGTCTTAATGCTAGAAATCTGGGTTTAAACTGACTATTAACAGTCTGAAGTAGGTTATGAATGTACTTTGACTGGTCTCAATGCTAGAAATCTGGGTTTCAACCAATTTAGAACAGTCTATAGTAGGTTATGAATGTACTTTGACTGGTCTTTATGCTTTAAAATCTAGGTTTAACTGCATTTAAAAGTCTAAAGTAGGTTATGAATGTACTTTGACTGGTCTCAATGCTACAAATGGGGGTTTGAACCTATTTAAAAAAGTCTATAGTAGGTTATGAATGTACTTTGACTGGTCTCAATGCTAGAAATAGGGGTTTGAACTGACTTTAAAAAGTCTAAAGTAGGTTATGAATGTACTTTGACTGGTCTCAATGCTAGAAATCTGAGTTTAAACCAATTATTTACAGTCTTAAGTAGGTTATGAATGTACATTGACTGGTCTCAATGCTAGAAATCTGGATTTAAACTTACTTTTCACAGTCCAAAGTAGGTTATGAATGTACTTTGACTGGTCTCAATGCTAGAAATCTGAGTTGAAACCAATTTTAAACAGTCTTAAATAGGTTATGAATGTACTTTGACTGGTCTCAATGCTAGAAATCTGGGTTTAAACTGACTATTAACAGACTGAAGTAGGTTATGAATGTACTTTGACTGGTCTCTATGCTTAAAAATCTAGTTTAACTGCATTTAAACAGTCTAAAGTAGGTTATGAATTTACTTTGACTGGTCTCAATGCTAGAAATCTGGGTAAGTCCGACTTTAAAAAGTCTAAAGTAAGTTATGAAAGAACTTTGACTGGTCTTAATGCTAGATATCTGGGTTTCAACCTATTTAAAAAAGTCTATAGTAGGTTATGAATGTACTTTGACTGGTCTCAATGCTAGAAATAGGGGTTTGATTTGACTTGAAACAGTCTAAAGTAGGTTATGAATGTACTTTGACTGGTCTCAATGCTAGAAATCTGATTTTAAACCAATTTAGAACAGTCTAAAGTAGGTTATGAATGTACTTTGACTGGTCTCAATGCTAGAAATCTGAGTTTAAACCAATTTTAAACAGTCTTAAATAGGTTATGAATGTACTTTGACTGGTCTTAATGCTAGAAATCTGGGTTTAAACTGACTATTAACAGTCTGAAGTAGGTTATGAATGTACTTTGACTGGTCTCAATGCTAGAAATCTGAGTTTAAACCAATTTTAAACAGTCTTAAGTAGGTTATGAATGTACTTTGACTGGTCTTAATGCTAGAAATCTGGGTTTAAACTGACTATTAACAGTCTGAAGTAGGTTATGAATGTACTTTGACTGGTCTCAATGCTAGAAATCTGGGTTTCAACCAATTTAAAACAGTGTAAAGTAGGTTATGAATGTACTTTGACTGGTCTTAATGCTAGAAATATGGGTTTCAACCTATTTAGAACAGTCTATAGTAGGTTATGAATGTACTTTGACTGGTCTCAATGCTAGAAATAGGGGTTTNAAACAGTCTAAAGTAGGTTATGAATGTACTTTGACTGGTCTCAATGCTAGAAATCTGGGTTTAACTGCATTTATCAGTCTAAAGTAGGTTATGAATGTACTTTGACTGGTCTTAATGCTAGAAATCTGAGTTTAAACTGACTTCACACAGTCCAAAGTAGGTTATGAATGTACATTGACTGGTCTCAATGCTAGAAATCTGAGTTTAAACCAATTTAGAACAGTCTAAAGTAGGTTATGAATGTACTTTGACTGGTCTCAATGCTAGAAATCTGAGTTTAAACCAATTATTTACAGTCTTAAGTAGGTTATGAATGTACTTTGACTGGTCTCAATGCTAGAAATCTGGATTTAAACTGACTTTACACAGTCTAAAGTAGGTTAAGAATGTACTTTGACTGGTCTATATACCAGAAATCTGGATTTAAACTGACTTTAAACAGTCTAAAGTAGGTTATGAATGTACTTTGACTGGTCTCAATGCTTGAAATCTGGGTTTAAACCAATTTTTAACAGTCTAAAGTAGGTTATCAATGTACTTTGACTGGTCTTGATGCTAGAAAAAGGGGTTTAAACCTATTTAAAACAGTGTAAAGTATGTGATGAATGTACTTTGACTGGTCTTAATGCTAGAAAAAGGGGTTTAAACCTATTTAAAACAGTGTAAAGTATGTGATGAATGTACTTTGACTGGTCTCAATGATAGAAATCTGGGTTTAACTGCATTTAAAAGTCTAAAGTAGGTTATGAATGTACTTTGACTGGTCTTAATATTAGAAATCTGCGTTTAAACTGACTTTACACAGTCTAAAGTAGGTTATGAATGTACTTTGACTGGTCTTAATGCTAGAAATCTGGGTTTAAACTGACTATTAACAGTCTGAAGTAGGTTATGAATGTACTTTGACTGGTCTCAATGCTAGAATTCTGAGTAAATACCGACTTCAAACAGTCTGAAGTAGGTTATGAATGTACTTTGACTGGTCTTAATGCTAGAAATCTGAGTTTAAACCAATTATTTACAGTCTAAAGTAGGTTTTGAATGTACTTTGACTGGTCTTAATGCTAGAAATCTGGGTTTAAACTGACTATTAACAGTCTGAAGTAGGTTATGAATGTACTTTGACTGGTCTCAATGCTAGAATTCTGAGTAAATACCGACTTCAAACAGTCTGAAGTAGGTTATGAATGTACTTTGACTGGTCTTAATGCTAGAAATCTGAGTTTAAACCAAATATTTACAGTCTAAAGTAGGTTATGAATGTACTTTGACTGGTCTCAATGCTAGAAATAGGGGTTTGAACTGACTTTAAACAGTCTAAAGTAGGTTATGAATGTACTTTGACTGGTCTCAATGCTAGAAATCTGAGTTTAAACCAATTATTTACAGTCTAAAGTAGGTTATGAATGTACTTTGACTGGTCTCAATGCTAGAAATCTGGATTTAAACTGACTTTAAACAGTCTAAAGTAGGTTATGAATGTACTTTGACTTGTCTCTATGCTAGAAATCTGAGTTGAAACCTATTATTAACAGTCTAAAGTAGGTTATGAATGTACTTTGACTGGTCTCAATGCTAGAATTCTGAGTAAATACTAACTTCAAACAGTCTAAAGTAGGTTATGAATTTACTTTGACTGGTCTAAATGCTAGAAATAGGGGTTTATACCAATTTTCAACAGTCTAAAGTAGGTTATGAATGTACTTTGACTGGTCTCAATGCTAGAAATCTGAGTTTAAACCTATTTAAAACATTTAAAGTAGGTTATGAAAGTACTTTGACTGGTCTCAATGCTAGAAATCTGGGTTTTAAGCAAATTTTAAACAGTGTAAAGTAGGTTATGAATGTACTTTGACTGGTCTTTTTGCCAAAAATCTAGCTTTAATTTCATTAAAAAGTCTAAAGTAGGTGATGAATGTACTTTGACTGGTCTCAATGCTAGAAATCTGGGTTTAAACCTATTCTTCAAAGTCTAAAGAAGGTCATGAATGTACTTTGACTGGTCTCAATGCTAGACTTCTGAGTAAATACTGACTTCAAACAGTCTGAAGTAGGTTATGAATGTACTTTGACTGGTCTAAATGCTAGAAATAGGGGTTTAAACCAATTTTCAACAGTCTAAAGCAGGATATGAATGTACTTTGACTGGTCTCAATGCTAGAAATCTGAATTTAAACCTATTTAAAACAGTGTAAAGTATGTGATGAATGTACTTTGACTGGTCTTATTGCTAGAAAAAGGGGTTTAAACCTATTTAAAACAGTGTAAAGTATGTGATGAATGTACTTTGACTGGTCTCAATGCTAGAAATCTGGGTTTCAACCAATTTAAAACAGTGTAAAGTAGGTTATGAATGAACTTTGACTGGTCTTAATGCTAGATATCTGGGTTTCAACCTATTTAAAAAGTCTATAGTAGGTTTTGAATGTACTTTGACTGGTCTCAATGCTAGAAATAGGGGTTTGATTTGACTTTAAACAGTCTAAAGTAGGTAATGAATGTACTTTGACTGGTCTCAATGCTAGAAATCTGAGTTTAAACCAATTAAGAACAGTCTAAAGTAGGTTATGAATGTACTTTGACTGGTCTCAATGCTAGAAATCTGAGTTTAAACCAATTTTAAACAGTCTTAAGTAGGTTATGAATGTACTTTGACTGGTCTTAATGCTAGAAATCTGGGTTTAAACTGACTATAAACAGTCTGAAGTAGGTTATGAATGTACTTTGACTGGTCTCAATGCTAGAAATCTGGGTTTCAACCAATTTAAAACAGTGTAAAGTAGGTTATGAATGTACTTTGACTGGTCTTAATGCTAGAAATATGGGTTTCAACCTATTTAGAACAGTCTATAGTAGGTTATGAATGTACTTTGACTGGTCTCAATGCTAGAAATAGGGGTTTGAACTGAATTTAAACAGTCTAAAGTAGGTTATGAATGTACTTTGACTGGTCTTAATGCTAGAAATCTGGGTTTAAACTGACTATTAACAGTCTGAAGTAGGTTATGAATGTACTTTGACTGGTCTTAATGCTAGAAATCTGAGTTTAAACTGACTTTACACAGTCCAAAGCAGGTTATGAATGTACTTTGACTGGTCTCAATGCTAGAAATCTGAATTTAAACCTATTTAAAACAGTGTAAAGTATGTGATGAATGTACTTTGACTGGTCTCAATGCTAGAAAAAGGGGTTTAAACCTATTTAAAACAGTGTAAAGTATGTGATGAATGTACTTTGACTGGTCTCAATGCTAGAATTCTGAGTAAATACTGACTTCAAACAGTCTAAAGTAGGTTATGAATGTACTTTGACTGGTCTAAATGCTAGAAATAGGGGTTTAAACCAATTTTCAACAGTCTAAAGCAGGTTATGAATGTACTTTGACTGGTCTCAATGCTAGAAATCTGAATTTAAACCTATTTAAAACAGTGTAAAGTATGTGATGAATGTACTTTGACTGGTCTCAATGCTAGAAAAAGGGGTTTAAACCTATTTAAAACAGTGTAAAGTATGTGATGAATGTACTTTGACTGGTCTCAAAGCTAGAAATCTGGGTTTAACTGCATTTAAGAGTCTAAAGTAGGTTATGAATGTACTTTGACTGGTCTTAATGCTAGAAATCTGAGTTTAAACTGACTTTACACAGTCCAAAGTAGGTTATGAATGTACTTTGACTGGTCTCAATGCTAGAAATCTGAGTTTAAACCAATTTAGAACAGTCTTAAGTAGGTTATGAATGTACTTTGACTGGTCTCAATGCTAGAAATCTGCGTTTAAACTGACTTTACACAGTCTTAAGTAGGTTATGAATGTACTTTGACTGGTCTTAATGCTAGAAATCTGGGTTTAAACTGACTATTAACAGTCTGAAGTAGGTTATGAATGTACTTTGACTGGTCTCAATGCTAGAAATCTGGGTTTCAACCAATTTAGAACAGTCTATAGTAGGTTATGAATGTACTTTGACTGGTCTTAATGCTAGAAATCTGGGTTTAAACTGACTATTAACAGTCTGAAGTAGGTTATGAATGTACTTTGACTGGTCTTAATGCTAGAAATCTGAGTTTAAACTGACTTTACACAGTCCAAAGCAGGTTATGAATGTACTTTGACTGGTCTCAATGCTAGAAATCTGAGTTTAAACCTATTTTAAACAGTCTAAAGTAGGTGATGAATGTACTTTGACTGGTCTCAATGCTAGAAATCTGAGTAAAAACTGACTTCAAACAGTCTGAAGTAGGTTGTGAAAGTACTTTGACTGGACTTTATGCTAGAAATAGGGGTTTAAACTGACTTTAAACGGTCTAAAGTAGGTTATGAATGTACTTTGACTGGTCTCAATGCTAGAAATCTGGGTTTAAACATATTTTTCAACAGTCTGAAGTAGGTTATGAATGTATTTTGGCTGGTCTCAATGCCAGAAATCTGAGTTTAAACCAATTTTGAACAGTCTAAAGTGGGTTATGATTGTACTTTGACTGGTCTCAATGCTAGAAATCTGAGTTTAAACCTATTTTTAAACAGTCTGAAGTAGGTTATGAATGTATTTTGACTGGTCTCAATGCCAGAAATCTGAGTTTAAACCAATTTTAAACAGTCTAAAGTAGGTTATGATTGTACATTGACTGGTCTCAATGCTAGAAATCTGAGTTTAAACCTATTTTAAACAGTCTAAAGTAGGTTATGAATGTACTTTGACTGGTCTCAATGCCACAAATCTGGATTTAAACCTATTTTAAACAATCTAAAGTAAGTTATGAATATACTTTGCCTGGTCTCAATGCTAGAAATCTGGGTTTATACTGACTTCAAACAGACTAAAGTAGGTTATGAATGTACTTTGACTGGTCTTTATGCTAAAAAATCTAGGTTTAACTGGATTTAAAAGTCTGAAGTAGGTTATGAATGTACTTTGACTGGTCTTAATGCTAGAAATCTGATTTTAAACTGACTTTACACAGTCCAATGTAGGTTATGAATGTACTTTGACTGGTCTCAATGCTAGAAATCTCAGTAAAAACTGACTTCAAACAGTCTGAAGTAGGTTATGAATGTACTTTGACTGGTCTTTATGCTAGAAATCTGACTTTAAATCATTTAAAACAGTCTAAAGTATGTAATGAATGTACTTTGACTGGTCTTAATGCTAGAAATCTGATTTTAAACTGACTTTACACAGTCCAATGTGGGTTATGAATGTACTTTGACTGGTCTCAATGCTAGAAATCTCAGTAAAAACTGACTTCAAACAGTCTTAAGTAGGTTATGAATGTACTTTGACTGGTCTTTATGCTAGAAATCTGACTTTAAATCATTTAAAACAGTCTAAAGTATGTTATGAATGTACTTTGACTGGTCTTAATGCTAGAAATCTGAGTTTAAACCAATTTTTAACAGTCTAAAGTAGGTTATGAATGTACTTTGACTGGTCTCAATGCTAGAAATCTGAGTTTAAACCTATTTTTAAACAGTCTGAAGTAGGTTATGAATGTATTTTGACTGGTCTCAATGCCAGAAATCTAGGTTTAAACCTATTTTTCACAGTCTAAAGTAGGTTATGAATGTTCTTTGACTGGTCTTTATGATAGAAATCTGACCTTAAACTGACTTTACACAGTCCAAAGTAGGTAATGATTGTACTTTGACTGGTCTCAATGCCAGAAATCTGGATTTAAACCACTTTAGAACAGTCTGAAATAGGGTATGAATGTACTTTGGCTGGTCTCAATGATAGAAATAGGGGTTTAAACCTATTTTAAACAGTCTAAAGTAGGTGATGAATGTACTTTGACTGGTCTCAATGCTAGAAATCTGAGTTTAAACCAATTATTTACAGCCTTAAGTAGGTTATGAATGTACTTTGACTGGTCTTTATGCTAAAAAATCTAGGTTTAACTGCATTTAAAAGTCTGAAGTAGGTTATGAATGTACTTTGACTGGTCTTAATGCTAGAAATCTGAGTTTAAACTGACTTTACACAGTCCAAAGTGGGTTATGAATGTACTTTGACTGGTCTCAATGCTAGAAATCTGAGTAAAAACTGACTTCAAACAGTCTGAAGTAGGTTGTGAAAGTACTTTGACTGGACTTTATGCTAGAAATCTGATTTTAAACCTATTTAAAACAGTCTAAAGTAGGTTATGAATGTACTTTGACTGGTCTTAATGCTAGAAATCTGAGTTGAAACCTATTTAAAACAGTCTAAAGTAGGTTTTGAATGTACTTTGACCTGTCTCAATGCTAGAAATCTAGGTTTAAACCTATTTTTCACAGTCTAAAGTAGGTTATGAATGTTCTTTGACTGGTCTTAATGATAGAAATCTGACCTTAAACTGACTTTGCTCAGTCCAAAGTAGGTAATGAATGTACTTGGACTGGTCCCAATGCCAGAAATCTGGATTTAAACCACTTTAGAACAGTCTAAAGTAGGTTATGAATGTACTTTGGCTGGTCTCAATGCTAGAAATAGGGGTTTAAACTGACTTTAAACGGTCTAAAGTAGGTTATGAATGTACTTTGACTGGTCTCAATGCTAGAAATCTGGGTTTAAACATATTTTTCAACAGTCTGAAGTAGGTTATGAATGTATTTTGGCTGGTCTCAATGCCAGAAATCTGGATTTAAACCTATTTTAAACAATCTAAAGTAAGTTATGAATATACTTTGCCTGGTCTCAATGCTAGAAATCTGGGTTTATACTGACTTCAAACAGTCTAAAGTAGGTTATGAATGTACTTTGACTGGTCTTTATGCTAAAAAATCTAGGTTTAACTGGATTTAAAAGTCTGAAGTAGGTTATGAATGTACTTTGACTGGTCTTAATGCTAGAAATCTGATTTTAAACTGACTTTACACAGTCCAATGTGGGTTATGAATGTACTTTGCCTGGTCTCAATGCTAGAAATCTGGGTTTATACTGACTTCAAACAGTCTAAAGTAGGTTATGAATGTACTTTGACTGGTCTTTATGCTAAAAAATCTAGGTTTAACTGGATTTAAAAGTCTGAAGTAGGTTATGAATGTACTTTGACTGGTCTTAATGCTAGAAATCTGATTTTAAACTGACTTTACACAGTCCAATGTGGGTTATGAATGTACTTTGACTGGTCTCAATGCTAGAAATCTGAGTAAAAACTGACTTCAAACAGTCTGAAGTAGGTTATGAATGTACTTTGACTGGTCTCAATGCCAGAAATCTGACTTTAAATAATTTAAAACAGTCTAAAGTATGTTATGAATGTAATTTGACTGGTCTTAATGCTAGAAATCTGAGTTTAAACCAATTTTAAACAGTCTAAAGTAGGTTATGAATGTACTTTGACTGGTCTTTATGAAAGAAATCTGACCTTAAACTGACTTAACACAGTCCAAAGTAGGTTATGAATGTACTTTGACTGGTCTCAATGCCAGAAATCTGGATTTAAACCAATTTAGAAAAGTCTAAAGTAGGTTATGAATGTACTTTGACTGGTCTCAATGCTAGAAATAGGGGTTTAAACCAATTTCAAACAGTCTAAAGTAGGTTATGAATGTACTTTGACTGGTCTCAATGCTAGAAATAGGGGTTTAAACTGACTTTAAACAGTCTAAAGTAGGTTATGAATGTACTTTGACTGGACTTTATGCTAGAAATCTGACTTTAAACCTATTTAAAACAGTCTAAAGTAGGTTATGAATGTACTTTGACTGGTCTCAATGCCAGAAATCTGAGTTGAAACCTATTTAAAACAGTCTAAAGTAGGTTTTGAATGTACTTTGACCTGTCTCAATGCTAGAAATCTAGGTTTAAACCTATTTTTCACAGTCTAAAGTAGGTTATGAATGTTCTTTGACTGGTCTCAATGATAGAAATCTGACCTTTAACTGACTTTGCTCAGTCCAAAATAGCTAATGAATGTACTTGGACTGGTCCCAATGATAGATATAGGGGTTTAAACCAATTTTAAACAGTCTGAAGTAGGTCATGAATGTATTTTGGCTGGTCTCAATGCCAGAAATCCCAGCTTTAAACCAATTTTAAACAGTATGAAGTAGGTGATGAATGTATTTTGACTGGTCTCAATGCCAGAAATCTGAGTTTAAACCAATTTTGAACAGTCTAAAGTGGGTTATGATTGTACATTGACTGGTCTCAATGCTAGAAATCTGAGTTTAAACCTATTTTAAACAGTCTAAAGTAGGTTATGAATGTACTTTGACTGGTCTCAATGCCAGAAATCCAAGCTTTAAACCAATTTTAAACAGTATGAAGTAGGTGATGAATATATTTTGACTGGTCTCAATGCCAGAAATCTGAGTTTAAACCAATTTTGAACAGTCTAAAGTGGGTTATGATTGTACATTGACTGGTCTCAATGCTAGAAATCTGAGTTTAAACCTATTTTAAACAGTCTAAAGTAGGTTATGAATGTACTTTGACTGGTCTCAATGCCAAAAATCTGGATTTAAACCTATTTTAAACAATCTAAAGTAGGTTTTGAATGTACTTTGACTGGTCTCAATGCTAGAAATCTAGGTTTATACTGACTTCAAACAGTCTAGAGTAGGTTTTGAATGTACTTTGACTGGTCTCAATGCTAGAAAATTGGGTTTAAACTGACTTTAAACAGTCTAAAGTAGGTTATGAATGTACTTTGACTGGTCTCAATGCTAGAAATCTGAGTTTAAACCTATTTTTAAACAGTCTGAAGTAGGTTATGAATGTATTTTGACTGGTCTCAATGCCAGAAATCTAGGTTTAAACCTATTTTTCACAGTCTAAAGTAGGTTATGAATGTTCTTTGACTGGTCTTTATGATAGAAATCTGACCTTAAACTGACTTTACACAGTCCAAAGTAGGTAATGAATGTACTTTGACTGGTCTCAATGATAGAAATAGGGGTTTAAACCAATTTTAAACAGTCTTAAGTAGGTTATGAATGTACTTTGACTGGTCTTAATGCTAGAAATCTGATTTTAAACTGACTTTATACAGTCCAATGTGGGTTATGAATGTACTTTGACTGGTCTCAATGCTAGAAATCTCAGTAAAAACTGACTTCAAACAGTCTGAAGTAGGTTATGAATGTACTTTGACTGGTCTTTATGCTAGAAATCTGACTTTAAATCATTTCAAACAGTCTAAAGTATGTTATGACTGTATTTTGACTGGTCTTAATGCTAGAAATCTGAGTTTAAACCTATTTTTCACAGTCTAAAGTAGGTTATGAATGTTCTTTGACTGGTCTCAATGCTAGAAATCTGAGTTTAAACCTATTTTTAAACAGTCTGAAGTAGGTTATGAATGTATTTTGACTGGTCTCAATGCCAGAAATCTAGGTTTAAACCTATTTTTCACAGTCTAAAGTAGGTTATGAATGTTCTTTGACTGGTCTTTATGATAGAAATCTGACCTTAAACTGACTTTACACAGTCCAAAGTAGGTAATGATTGTACTTTGACTGGTCTCAATGCCAGAAATCTGGATTTAAACCACTTTAGAACAGTCTAAAGTAGGTTATGAATGTACTTTGGCTGGTCTCAATGATAGAAATAGGGGTTTAAACCAATTTTAAACAGTCTTAAGTAGGTTTTGAATGTACTTTGACTGGTCTCAATGCTAGAAAATTGGGTTTAACTGACTTTAAACAGTCTAAAGTAAGTTATGAATGTACTTTGACTGGTCTCAATGCCAAAAATCTGGATTTAAACCTATTTTAAACAATCTAAAGTAGGTTTTGAATGTACTTTGACTGGTCTCAATGCTAGAAATCTGGGTTTATACTGACTTCAAACAGTCTAGAGTAGGTTTTGAATGTACTTTGACTGGTCTCAATGCTAGAAAATTTGGTTTAAACTGACTTTAAACAGTCTAAAGTAGGTTATGAATGTACTTTGACTGGTCTCAATGCTAGAAATCTGGGTTTAAACCTATTTTTAAACAGTCTGAAGTAGGTCATGAATGTATTTTGGCTGGTCTCAATGCCAGAAATCCGAGCTTTAAACCAATTTTAAACAGTCTGAAGTGTGTTATGATTGTACTTTGACTGGTCTCAATGCCACAAATCTGGATTTAAACCTATTTTAAACAATCTAAAGTAGGTTATGAATGTACTTTGCCTGGTCTCAATGCTAGAAATCTGGGTTTATACTGACTTCAAACAGTCTAAAGTAGGTTATGAATGTACTTTGACTGGTCTTTATGCTAAAAAATCTAGGTTTTACTGGATTTAAAAGTCTGAAGTAGGTTATGAATGTACTTTGACTGGTCTTAATGCTAGAAATCTGATTTTAAACTGACTTTACACAGTCCAATGTGGGTTATGAATGTACTTTGACTGGTCTCAATGCTAGAAATCTCAGTAAAAACTGACTTCAAACAGTCTGAAGTAGGTTATGAATGTACTTTGACTGGTCTTTATGCTAGAAATCTGACTTTAAATCATTTAAAACAGTCTAAAGTATGTTATGAATGTACTTTGACTGGTCTTAATGCTAGAAATCTGAGTTGAAACCTATTTAAAACAGTCTAAAGTAGGTTTTGAATGTACTTTGACCTGTCTCAATGCTAGAAATCTGAGTTTAAACCAATTTTAAACAGTCTAAAGTAGGTTATGAATGTACTTTGACTGGTCTTTATGATAGAAATCTGACCTTAAACTGACTTNGTGGGTTATGAATGTACTTTGACTGGTCTCAATGCTAGAAATCTGAGTAAAAACTGACTTCAAACAGTCTGAAGTAGGTTATGAATGTACTTTGACTGGTCTTTATGCTAGAAATCTGACTTTAAACCTATTTAAAACAGTCTAAAGTAGGTTATGAATGTACTTTGACTGGTCTTAATGCTAGAAATCTGAGTTGAAACCTATTTAAAACAGTCTAAAGTAGGTTTTGAATGTACTTTGACCTGTCTCAATGCTAGAAATCTGAGTTTAAACCAATTTTAAACAGTCTAAAGTAGGTTATGAATGTACTTTGACTGGTCTTTATGATAGATATCTGACCTTAAACTGACTTAACACAGTCCAAAGTAGGTTATGAATGTACTTTGACTGGTCTCAATGCCAGAAATCTGGATTTAAACCAATTAAGAACAGTCTAAAGTAGGTTATGAATGCACTTTGACTGGTCTCAATGCTAGAAATAGGGGTTTAAACCAATTTTAAACAGTCTAAAGTAGGTTATGAATGTATTTTGACTGGTCTCAATGCTAGAAATAGGGGTTTAAACCAATTTTAAACAGTCTAAAGTTGGTTATGAATGTACTTTGACTGGTCTCAATGCTAGAAATAGGGGTTTAAACTGACTTTAAACAGTCTAAAGTAAGTTATGAATGTACTTTGACTGGACTTTATGCTAGAAATCTGACTTTAAACCAATTTTAAACAGTCTGAAGTGTGTTATGATTGTACTTTGACTGGTCTCAATGCCACAAATCTGGATTTAATCCTATTTAAAACAGTCTAAAGTAGGTTTTGAATGTACTTCGACCTGTCTCAATGCTAGAAATCTAGGTTTAAACCTATTTTTCACAGTCTAAAGTAGGTTATGAATGTTCTTTGACTGGTCTTTATGATAGAAATCTGACCTTAAACTGACTTTGCTCAGTCCAAAATAGCTAATGAATGTACTTGGACTGGTCCCAATGATAGAAATAGGGGTTTAAACCACTTTAGAACAGTCTAAAGTAGGTTATGAATGTATTTTGACTGGTCTCAATGCCAGAAATCTAGGTTTAAACCTATTTTTCACAGTCTAAAGTAGGTTATGAATGTTCTTTGACTGGTCTTTATGATAGAAATCTGACCTTTAACTGAATTTACACAGTCCAAAGTAGGTAATGAATCTACTTTGACTGGTCTCAATGCCAGAAATCTGGATTTAAACCACTTTAGAACAGTCTAAAGTAGGTTATGAATGTACTTTGGCTGGTCTCAATGATAGAAATAGGGGTTTAAACCAATTTAGAACAGTCTAAAGTAGGTTATGAATGTACTTTGACTGGTCTCAATGCTAGAAATAGCCCAAATTTGACTGAAATTTGTCAGATTTCATCCAATACTTACATGAAACTGACCAGAGTTACGATCTTTAGACCCAAATTTGTATAAAAAGTTGTCAGACTTCATCCAATACTTACATAAAACCGACCAGAGTTACGGTCTTTAGACTCAAATTTGGTTAAAATTTGTCAGATTTCACCCAATACTAACATGAAACTGACCAGAGTTACGATCTTTAGACTCAAATTACCTATTTTTAAACAGTCTGAAGTAGGTTATGAATGAATTTATACTGGTCTCAATGCCAGAAATCTGAGTTTAAACCAATTTTAAACAGTCTAAAGTAGGTTATGAATGTACTTTGACTGGTCTCAATGCCACAAATCTGGATTTAAACCTATTTTAAACAATCTAAAGTAGGTTATGAATGTACTTTGCCTGGTCTCAATGCCAGAAATCTGGGTTTATACTGACTTTAAACAGTCTAAAGTAGGTTATGAATGTACTTTGACTGGTCTTTATGCTAAAAAATCTAGGTTTAACTGCATTTAAAAGTCTGAAGTAGGTTATGAATGTACTTTGACTGGTCTTAATGCTAGAAATCTGATTTTAACCTGACATTACACAGTCCAAAGTGGGTTATGAATGTACTTTGACTGGTCTCAATGCTAGAAATCTCAGTAAAAACTGACTTCAAACAGTCTGAAGTAGGTTATGAATGTACTTTGACTGGTCTTTATGCTAGAAATCTGACTTTAAATCATTTAAAACAGTCTAAAGTATGTTATGAATGTACTTTGACTGGTGTTAATGCTAGAAATCTGAGTTTAAACCAATTTTAAACAGTCTAAAGTAGGTTATGAATGTACTTTGACTGGTCTTTATGATAGAAATCTGACCTTAAACTGACTTTAAACAGTCTAAAGTAGGTTATGAATGTACTTTGACTGGTCTCAATGCCAGAAATCTGGATTTAAACCTATTTTAAACAGTCTAAAGTAGGTTATGAATGTACTTTGACTCGTCTCAATGCTAGAAATAGGGGTTTAAACCAATTTTAAACAGTCTAAAGTAGGTTATGAATGTACTTTGACTGGTCTCAATGCTAGAAATAGGGGTTTAAACTGACTTTAAACAGTCTAAAGTAGGTTATGAATGTACTTTGACTGGTCTCAATGCTAGAAATCTGGGTTAAAACCGACTTTAAAAAGTCTAAAGTAAGTTATGAATGTACTTTGACTGGTCTTAATGATAGAAATCTGTGCTTTATCCAATTTAAAACATTAAGACTCTATCCAATACTTACATGAAACTGACCAGAATTACGATCTTTAGACCCAAATTTGGATAAAAATCAATTTTACATAAAAATTGTAAGTTAGGATCCATTACTTACATACAGCTGACCAGAATTACGATCTTTAGACCCAAATTTGACTGAAATTTGTGTCTAAAGTAGGTTATGAATGTACTTTGACTGGTCTCAATGCTAGAAATCTGAGATTAAACCTATTTTTTACAGTCTTAAGTAGGTTATGAATGTACTTTGACTGGTCTTCATGCTAGAAATATGGGTTAAACTGACTTTGAACAGTCTAAAGTACGAATACTTACATGAAACTGACCAGAGTTACGAACTTTAGACTCTAATTTGGATAAAAAGTGTCAGTTTTTATCCAATGTTTACATGAAACTAGCCAGAGTTACGATAAAGTCTGAGCTTACACTGACTTTAAACAGTCTAAATTAGGTCATGAATGTACTTTCAAAGGTCTTCATGCTAAAAATCTCAGCGTTTACCTACTTTTTACAGTTTAAATTATGTAATGGATGTACTCTCACTGTTTCTAATTCTAGAAATCTCACTGATTTCCTACTTCAGTTCCTGTTTTGTTCCTTCACTTACATGATCCACTGGTCTTAATACTAGAAATTAAACTTATATACTCATCTATCCAGTCAAAAGTAGGTATGAATGTACCTTTACTGGTCTTACTGCTAGAAATTCAATTTTATACTACTTTATACAGTCTCACCTAGGTTTTGAATGTCCTTTTACTGGTCTAAATTCCAGTTTTCTGAATGCTCACCTATTCTGTACAGTCTAATCTTTGTTATGAGTGTACTTTCACTGGTCTGAATGCAAGAAATCTCAGTGTTAACTAACTTATTACAGTCTAAACGAGGCTTAAAATCTGCTTTCACTGGTCTCAATGCAAGATATCTTACTGATGTTTGACTGCATACAGTCTGAACTAGGTTATAATGTACTTTCATTGGTCTGAATGCTCGGAATCTCACCTTAAACCTTCCATATACAGTCTAAACTTGGTTTTGAGTGTACTTGCACTTGTCTAAATGCTAGAAATCTCACTTGTTACCCTCTTTATACAGTCTTAGCTAGGTTATGTATGTATTTTCACTGGACTTAATGCTCGAAGTCTCTCTTGTAACCTTCTTTATACAGTCTTAACTGGGTTATGAATGTCCTTTCATTGGTCTTAATGTTAGAAGTTGAATTTGTAACCTACTTTATACAGTCATAACTAGGTAATGAATGTACTTTACCAGTCTTAATATAAGAAAACTCACTTGTTGCCTCCCAAATACAGTCTTAACCAGGTTCTGAATGTACTTTCACTGGTCTGAATGTTACAAATCTTACTTGTAACCTTCTTCATACAGTCTTACCTATGTTATGAATGTACTTTTACTGGTCTAAATGCTAGAAATCTCAGTGCAAACCTACTTTATACGGTCTAAACTAGGTTATGAATGGACCTGAACTGGGATGAATGCTTGAAATCTCAGTGCAAACCTTCTGTATTCAGTCTAAACTAGGTTATGAATGTATTGCGCTGGTTTGAATGCTAAAAATCTCACCTTAATTCTACTTTTATGAACTAAACTAGGTTGTAATTGTACTTTACTGGTTTTAATACCAGAAAGCTCACTTGTTGCTGGTCTGAATGCAAGATGTCTTTCTGAGTTCCAACTGCATACAGTCTGAACTAGGTTATAAATGTATTTTCACTGGTCCTTATGCTAGGAATTTCACCTAAAACCTTGTTTATACAATCTAAACTAGGTTATGAATGTACTTTCACCGGTCTTAATGCTCAAAATCTCAGTGTAAACCTACTTTAAACAGTCTCAATTACGTAATGGATGTACTGTCACTGGTCTAAATGCTAGAAATCTCACTGATATCCTTCTTCATACAGACTGAACTAGGTTATGAATGTACTTTCACCTGTTTTAATGATAAAAATCCTGCCTTTTACCTACTTCATATGGACTAAACTAGGTTATGAATGTATTCTCGCGGGTCGATGATTGAAATCTCACTTGAATTCTACTTTAAACAGTCTAAACCAGGTTGTGAATGTTCTTTAACCTGTCTGTATGCTAGATATCTCACTTGTTGCCTCCATCATACAGTCAAAGCAAGGATATGTATGTACTTTTACTGGTCTTAATGCTAGAAATCTCACCTTATACCTACTTTATGCAGTCAACACTAGGTTATGAATGTACTTTCACTGGTTTTAATGCTAAAAATCTCACCTAATTTATTCTAAATACGGACTAAACATTGTCATGTATGTACTTTAACTGGTTTAATGCTTAAAATATCATCTCAATTCTCCGTAATACGGACAAAACTAGGTTGTGAGTGTACTTTTAGTGGTCTTAATGCTAGAAATATCAGTGTAAAGCTACTTTATACAGTCTTAACTAGGCTATGAATAAACTTTCACTGGTTTTCATACTAGTATTCTCAGTGTAAACCTACCTTATGCAGTCTTAACTAGGTTATGAATGTACTTCACTGGTCTTCATGCCAGAAATCTAACTTGCATCCTGCTTTTCTACTGATTTAACTAGGTTACCTTACATGAAAGCGACCAGAAATACGATCTTTAGAGTGTATAATGGTTGAAATATGTCAGATTTGATCAAATACTATGTACTTCCTCTGGTCTTAATGTTAGAAATCTCACTTGTTTCCTCCTATTAACAATCTAAACTAGGTTATGAATGTACTTTCACTTGTCTTTATGGTAGAAATCTCAGTGTAAATCAACTTTACTCATCCTAAACTAGGTTTTTAATGTACTTTCACTGGTTTTGTAGCTAGAAATCTCACATTTTACCAACTTTATACAGTCTAAACTAGGTTATAAATGTTCTTTTACTGGTCTTAATTCTAGAAATATCAGTGTAAACATACTTTATACAGTCTAAAATAGGTTATGTACAGGGCTGTGCAGAGACCTTTGGAAGGGCAGGTGCTCAAAGTTAAAAAGGGGCACATCGAGCACAGATTTTAACCATGGGACAGAGGTATACCTTGCAATTGAAACTATTGACTTTTAGTGACCCTCATTCATAAAAAAGGGAACACAGAATTACAGCATACCATATCATTGAAATATTCATTT
>RPOG01005284.1:0-15416 GCA_008086565.1 Thalassoma bifasciatum | reverse complement strand
CACACACACACACACACACACAAAGAGAGAGAGTCGCGGTGGAGACATATGGCATGCATGGAAAAAAAATAGGCTGACCTTAGCCACACCTCATTGATTCTAGAAACAGGGGAAAAAACTGCTTGACAGTCAAATAATACATGATATCTCTCTGTGCGTTTCATAACAAGAGTAGCCTACTGGTACAGAAACAACAACAAAAGCCCGTCCTGACGTACTTTATCCCCACAGCACGCAGACAGCAAGCAGATGCAGTTTGGACATTTGAAAAACAAAAGACGCTCATTGCTCATTTCACTTCATCATATCAAGATGGCACTATGTGCACAAAAAAATAAGGTTGCACATCTTATTAACCGGGCCAGTTTTGTGCTTCCTCGGCCGTGTGGGGTCTTCGGTTTAACGAGTCGTTGTCTCAGGCAGTTCCGCAGTTCAGCTAGGCATGTATGCGCATGTCAGGGCAGAGAGAGAGCTCTCAGTGAGGGTACGTTGTGGAAGTCACGTGACCAACCCAGGTAGATCATTATTGTTATTTCTTTTTTTTTTTTAAATATAATTATTTTATGATATTTTCTGAAACAAAACCTAACATTTATGCACTCAGAGACCCCCCCTAAAAAGTAAAAAAATTAAAAAAATTCTGACAAAAGGGCACTTTGGGTGTGAAGTAGCAAAGGTGCAGGTGCTCATCGTCAGTCATAGTCTACCTTTCGAGAAAAAAAATTCATACCGGTTTAGCTCGAAAAGAGCCGCTCTTTTGCGAACAAACCGGTGAGAATCTTTTTTCGAACCTAACTACACACTAAAGTTGTGTCATAACCTGATACTAACTCTTTGGTGCTTAATTATGTGCAAATGCCTAGATTTCGTTGACCTGTGTGTTTTTCACTGCTTTTTGGACATGCATTAAGCGTGACAGGTCTCCTTATGAACAATGTCAAAACTGGACTTGCACAGACAAATTTTCACATTAGGTCGAGTCTTGTAACTTTAAAATTACGTTCATGCGCCTCCTCACGTCGAACCCTGTGCCCCTTCACAGACGTATCGACCTTTCGAGTAAAAATTTTCATACCGGTTTAGCTCAAAAAGAGCCGCTCTTTTGCGAACAAGCCGGTGGGAATCTCTTTTCGAACCTAACTACACACTAATGTTGTGAGTGTTTCTGAAACTAATTCTTTGATTCTACAGTATTTGCAAATGCCTAGATTTCGTTGACCTGTGTGTTTTTCAATGCATTTTGGACATGCATTACGCGTGACAGGTCTCCGTGTGAACAGTGTCAAAACTGGACTTGCTCAGATAAATGAAGTGTAATCCAGCTCAGAACATTGAAATTTTAATGCAAGTACGCGGAGGAGTGCAGCTTGGGACACGGGAATGTGTTTGCATAATTGGAAAGCTCATTTTTAAAAGTATGGCCAAATCGAGTTTTTCTTCAGCAAGTAAAAACGATTGTTTGGCCACCCTAAGAGAAAAGCTTGGATTGGTGTGTGATTTCAACACAGTGTTTCTGAAACTAATTCTTTGATTCGAAAGTATTTACAAATGCCTAGGTTTCTTTGACCTGTGTGTTTTTCAGTGTTTTTGGACATGCATTACGCGTGACAGGTCTCCGTGTGAACAGTGTCAAAACTGGACTTGCTCAGGTAAATTAAGTGTAATCCAGCTCAGAACAGTACAACTTTAATGCCAGCACGCGGAGGAGTGCAGCTTGGGACACGGGGAAGCGTCTGCATAGCTGGAAAGCTCATTTTTAAAAGTATGGCCAAATCGAGTTTTTCTCGGCGAGAAAACGATTGTTTGGCCACCCTTAGACAAAAGCTTGGATTGATGTGTGAGTACAACACAGTGTTTCTGAAACTAATTCTTTGATTCTTAAGTATTTGCAAATGCCTAGATTTCGTTGACCTGTGTGTTTTTCAGTGCTTTTTGGACATGTATTACGCGTGACAGGTCTCCTTGTGAACAGTGTCAAAACTGGACTTGCTCAAATAAATGAAGTGTAATCCAGCTCAGAAATGTACAATTTTAATGCCAGCACGCGGAGGAGTGCAGCTTGGGACACGGGGAAGCGTCTGCATAGCTGGAAAGCTCATTTTTAAAAGTATGGCCAAATCGAGCTTTTCTTCAGCAAGTAAAAACGATTGTTTGGCCACCCTTAGAGAAAAGCTTGGATTGATGTGTGATTACAACACAGTGTTTCTGAAACTAATTCTTTGATTCTAAAGTATTTGCAAATGCCTAGATTTCGTCGGCCTGTGTGTTTTTCAGTGCTTTTTGGACATGTATTACGCGTGACAGGTCTCCTTGTGAACAGTGTCAAAACTGGACTTGCTCAGATATGTACAATTTTAATGCCAGCACGCGGAGGAGTGCAGCTTGGGACACGGGGAAGTGTCTGCATAGCTGGAAAGCTCATTTTTAAAAGTATGGCAAAATCGAGCTTTTCTTCAGCGAGTAAAAACGATTGTTTGGCCACCCTTAGAGAAAAGCTTGGATTGATGTGTGATTACAACACAGTGTTTCTGAAACTAATTCTTTGATTCTAAAGTATTTGCAAATGCCTAGATTTCGTTGACCTGTGTGTTTTTCAGTGCTTTTTGGACATGCATTACGCGTGACGGGTCTCCTTGTGAACAGTGTCAAAAGTGGACTTGCTCAGATAAATAAAGTGTAATCCAGCTCAGAACAGTACAATTTTAATGCAAGTACGCGGAGGAGTGCAGCTTGGGACACGGGAATGTGTTTGCATAGCTGGAAAGCTCATTTTTAAAAGTATGGCCAAATCGAGTTTCTCTCGGCGAGAAAACGATTGTTTGGCCACCCTTAGAGAAAAGCTTGGATTGATGTGTGATTACAACACAGTGTTTCTGAAACTAATTCTTTGATTCTAAAGTATTTGCAAATGCCTAGATTTCGTTGACCTGTGTGTTTTTCAGTGCTTTTTGGACATGCATTACGCGTGACAGGTCTCCGTGTGAACAGTGTCAAAACTGGACTTGCTCAGATAAATAAAGTGTAATCCAGCTCAGAACAGTACAACTTTAATGCCAGCACGCGGAGGAGTGCAGCTTGGGACACGGGAATGTGTCTGCATAGCTGGAAAGCTCATTTTTAAAAGTATGGCCAAATCGAGTTTTTCTCGGCGAGAAAACGATTCAAACCGGTGGGAATCTCTTTTCGAACCTAACTACACACTAATGTTGTGTCACAAAGACTTTGATTAAGAAACTAAGATTTCATAAACGTTTACGGATCTAAAGCAACTGGACACACAAAAAGTCACGAAAAACCTGTTGCATTACGCGTGACAGGTCTCCTTGTGAACAGTGTCAAAACTGGACTTGCTCAGATAAATGAAGTGTAATCCAGCTCAGAACATTGAAATTCCAATGCCAGCACGCGGAGGAGTGCAGCTTGGGACACGGGAATGTGTCTGCAAAGCTGGAAGGCTCATTTTTAAAAGTATGGCCAAATCGAGTTTTTCTCGGCGAGAAAACGCTTGTTTGGCCTATCAAGCTTGGATTGATGTGTGAATTCAACACAGTGTTGCTGAAACTAATTTTTTGGTGCTAAACTTTGTGCAAATGCCTAGATTTCGTTGACCTGTGTGTTTTTCAATGCATTTTGGACATGCATTACGCGTGACAGGTCTCCTTGTGAACAGTGTCAAAACTGAACTTGCACAGATAAATAAAGTGTAATCCAGCTCAGAACAGTGAAATTTTAATGCAAGTACGCGGAGGAGTGCAGTTTGGGACACGGGAATGTGTCTGCATAGCTGGAAAGCTCATTTTTAAAAGTATGGCCAAATCGAGTTTTTCTCGGCGAGAAAACGCTTGTTTGGCCACCCTTAGAGAAAAGCTTGGATTGATGTGTGAGTTCAACACAGTGTTTCTGAGACTAATTCTTTGATTCTAAAGTATTTGCAAATGCCTAGATTTCGTTGACCTGTGTGTTTTTCAGTGCTTTTTGGACATACATTACGCGTGACAGGTCTCCTTGTGAACAGTGTCAAAACTGGACTTGCTCAGATAAATAAAGTGTAATCCAGCTCAGAACAGTGAAATTTTAATGCAAGTACGCGGAGGAGTGCAGCTTGGGACACGGGAATGTGTCTGCATAGCTGGAAAGCTCATTTTTAAAAGTATGGCCAAATCGAGTTTTTCTACAGCGAGTAAAAACATTTGTTTGGCCACCCTTAGAGAAAAGCTTGGATTGATGTGTGATTTCAACACAGTGTTTCTGAGACTAATTCTTTGATTCTTAAGTATTTGCAAATGCCTAGATTTCGTTGACCTGTGTGTTTTTCAATGCATTTTGGACATGACATGCATTACGCGTGACAGGTCTCCGTGTGAACAGTGTCAAAACTGGACTTGCTCAGATAAATAAAGTGTAATCCAGCTCAGAACAGTGAAATTTTAATGCCAGCACGCGGAGGAGTGCAGCTTGGGACACGGGAATGTGTCTGCATAGCTGGAAGGCTCATTTTTAAAAGTATGGCCAAATCGAGTTTTTCTCGGCGAGAAAAGGCTAATTTGGCAACCCTTAGAGAAAAGCTTGGATTGATGTGTGATTTCAACACAGTGTTTCTGAGACTAATTCTTTGATTCTAAAGTATTTGCAAATGCCTAGATTTCGTTGACCTGTGTGTTTTTCAGTGCTTTTTGGACATGCATTACGCGTGACAGGTCTCCTTGTGAACAGTGTCAAAACTGAACTTGCACAGATAAATAAAGTGTAATCCAGCTCAGAACAGTGAAATTTTAATGCAAGTACGCGGAGGAGTGCAGCTTGGGACACGGGAATGTGTCTGCATAGCTGGAAGGCTCATTTTTAAAAGTATGGCCAAATCGAGTTTTTCTCGGCGAGAAAAGGCTAATTTGGCAACCCTTAGAGAAAAGCTTGGATTGATGTGTGATTTCAACACAGTGTTTCTGAGACTAATTCTTTGATTCTAAAGTATTTGCAAATGCCTAGATTTCGTTGACCTGTGTCAAAAAGTCACGAAAAACCTGTACGTAATGCGCACTGTCCAGAGGCACACTTGTCACAGTTTTGACCTGAACGAGTCTATCAACTTCACGTTAGGTCGAGTCTTGTCACTTTAAAATTACGGTCGTGCGCCTCCTCACGTCGAACCCTGTGCCCTTACACAAACGTATTAACCTTTCGAGTAAAAATTTTCATACCGGTTGTCGAGCTTTTCTCGGAGAGACAACGTTTGTTTGGCCTATCAAGCTTGGATTGATGTGTGATATCAACACAGTGTTAGTGAGACTATTTGTTTGGTGCTAAACTATGTGCAAATGCCTAGATTTCGTTGACCTGTGTGTTTTTCAATGCATATTGGACATGCATTAGGCTTGACAGGTCTCCTTGTGAACAGTGTCAAAACTGGACTTGCATAGATAAATTAAGTGTAATCCAGCTCAGAACATTGACATTTTAATGCAAGTACGCGGAGGAGTGCAGCTTGGGACACGGGGAAGTGTCTGCATAACTGGAAAGCTCATTTTTAAAAGTATGGCCATGTCGAGCTTTTCTCGGAGAGACAACGTTTGTTTGGCCTATCAAGCTTGGATTGATGTGTGATATCAACACAGTGTTAGTGAGACTATTTGTTTGGTGCTAAACTATGTGCAAATGCCTAGGTTTCTTTGACCTGTGTGTTTTTCAGTGCTTTTTGGACATGCATTACGCGTGACAGGTCTCCTTGTGAACAGTGTCAAAACTGGACTTGCTCAGATAAATGAAGTGTAATCCAGCTCAGAACATTGAAATTCCAATGCCAGCACGCGGAGGAGTGCAGCTTGGGACACGGGAATGTGTCTGCATAGCTGGAAAGCTCATATTTAAAAGTTACCGGTTTAGCTCGAAAAGAAGCCGCTCTGTTGCGAACAAACCGGTGGGAATCTCTTTCGAACCTAACTACACACTAAAGTTGTGTCGCAAAGACTCTGATTTAGAAACTAAGATTTCATAAACGTTTACGGATCTAAAGCAACTGGACACACAAAAAGTTACGTAAAACCCGTACGTAATGCGCACTGTCCAGAGGAACACTTGCATGTCAAAACTGGACTTGCACAGATAAAAACATTGTTATCCAGCTCAGAACAGTGAAATTTTAATGCCAGCACGCGGAGGAGTGCAGCTTGGGACACGGGGAAGTGTCTGCATAACTGGAAAGCTCAATTTTAAAAGTATGGCCATATCGAGCTTTTCTCAGCGAGCAAACGCTTATTTGGCCACTCTTAGAAAAAAGCTCGGATTGATGTGTGATTTCAACACAGTATTGCTGAGACTAATTGTTTGGTGCTAAACTATATGCACATGCCTAGATTTCGTTGACCTGTGTGTTTTTCCTTGCTTTTAGGACATGCATTACGCGTGACAGGTCTCCTTGTGAACAGTGTCAAAACTGAACTTGCACGGATAAATAAAGTGTAACCCAGCTCAGAACACTGAAATTTTAATGCAAGCACGCGGAGGAGTGCAGCTTGGGACACGGAGAAGTGTCTGATTAGCTGGAAAGCTCATTTTTAAATGTATGGCCATATCGAGCTTTTCTTTGCGAGACAACGCTTGTTTGGCCTATCAAGCTTGGATTGATGTGTGATTTCAAAACAGTGTTGCTGAGACTTACTGTTTTGTGCTAAACTACGTGCAAATGCCCTGATTTCGTTGACCTGTGTGTTTTTCAATGCATATTGGACATGCATTAGGCTTGACAGGTCTCCTTGTGAACAGTGTCAAAACTGGACTTGCACAGATAAATGAAGTGTAATCCAGCTCAGAACATTGAAATTTTAATGCCAGTTCGCGGAGGGGTGCAGCTTGGGACACGGGGAAGTGTCTGCATAGCTGGAAAGCTCATTTGTAAGAGTATGGCCAATTTGAGTTTTTCTCGGCGAAAAAAAACGCTTGTCTGGCCACCCTCAGAGAAAAGCTTGGATTGATGTGTGATAACAACACAGTGTTTCTGAAACTAATTCTTTCATTCTAAAGTATTTGCAAATGCCTAGATTTCGTTGACCTGTGTGTTTTTCAGTGCTTTTTGGACATGCATTACGCGTGACAGGTCTCCTTGTGAGCAGTGTCCTAACTGAACTTGCACAGATAAATAAAGTGAAATCCAGCTCAGAACATTTACATTTTCATGCTAGTACGCGGAGGAGTGCAGCTTGGGACACGGAGAAGTGTCTGATTAGCTGGAAAGCTCATTTTTAAAAGTATGGCCAAATCGAGCTTTTCTCGGAGAACAACGTTTGTTTGGCCTTTCAAGCTTGGATTGATGTGTGATTTCAACACAGTGTTAGTGAGACTATTTGTTTGGTGCTAAACTATGTGCAAATGCCTAGATTTCGTTGACCTGTGTGTTTTTCAATGCATATTGGACATGCATTAGGCTTGACAGGTCTCCTTGTGAACAGTGTCAAAACTGGACTTGCACAGATAGATGAAGTGTAATCTAGCTCAGAACATTGAAATTCCAATGCCAGCACGCGGAGGAGTGCAGCTTGGGACACGGAGAAGTGTCTGATTAGCTGGAAAGCTCATTTTTAAAAGTATGGCCAAATCGAGCTTTTCTTCGGCGAGACAACGCTTGTTTGGCCACCCTTAGAGAAAGCTTGGATTGATGTGTGATTTCAACACAGTGTTTCTGAAACTAATTCTTTGATTCTAAAGTATTTGCAAATGCCTAGATTTCGTTGACCTGTGTGTTTTTCAATGCATTTTGGACATGCATTACGCGTGACAGGTCTCCGTGTGAACAGTGTCAAAACTGGACTTGCTCAGATAAATGAAGTGTAATCCAGCTCAGAACAGTGAAATTTTAATGCAAGTACGCAGAGGAGTGCAGCTTGGGACACGGGAATGTGTTTGCATAATTGGAAAGCTCATTTTTAAAAGTATGGCCAAATCGAGTTTTTCTTCAGCAAGTAAAAACGATTGTTTGGCCACCCTTAGAGAAAAGCTTGGATTGATGTGTGATTTCAACACAGTGTTTCTGAGACTAATTCTTTGATTCGAAATTATTTACAAATGCCTAGGTTTCTTTGACCTGTGTGTTTTTCAGTGCTTTTTGGACATGCATTACGCGTGACAGGTCTCCGTGTGAACAGTGTCAAAACTGGACTTGCTCAGATAAATAAAGTGTAATCCAGCTCAGAACAGTACAACTTTAATGCCAGCACGCGGAGGAGTGCAGCTTGGGACACGGGAATGTGTCTGCATAGCTGGAAAGCTCATTTTTAAAAGTATGNTTGACCTGTGTGTTTTTCAGTGCTTTTTGGACATGCATTACGCGTGACAGGTCTCCGTGTGAACAGTGTCAAAACTGGACTTGCTCAGATAGTTGAAGTGCAATCCAGCTCAGAACAGTGAAATTTTAATGCCAGCACGCGGAGGAGTGCAGCTTGGGACACGGGAATGTGTTTGCATAATTGGAAAGCTCATTTTTAAAAGTATGGCCAAATCGAGTTTTTCTTCAGCAAGTAAAAACGCTTGTTTGGCCACCCTTAGAGAAAAGCTTGGATTGATGTGTGATTACAACACAGTGTTTCTGAGACTAATTCTTTGATTCGAAAGTATTTACAAATGCCTAGATTTCGTTGACCTGTGTGTTTTTCAGTGCTTTTTGGACATGCATTACGCGTGACAGGTCTCCTTGTGAACAGTGTCAAAACTGAACTTGCACAGATAAATAAAGTGTAATCCAGCTCAGAACAGTGAAATTTTAATGCAAGTACGCGGAGGAGTGCAGTTTGGGACACGGGAATGTGTCTGCATAGCTGGAAAGCTCATTGTTAAAAGTATGGCCAAATCGAGTTTTTCTCGGCGAGAAAACGCTTGTTTGGCAACCCTTAGAGAAAAGCTTGGATTGATGTGTGATAACAACACAGTGTTTCTGAGACTAATTCTTTGATTCCAAAGTATTTGCAAATGCCTAGATTTCGTTGACCTGTGTGTTTTTCAGTGCTTTTTGGACATGCATTACGCGTGACAGGTCTCCGTGTGAACAGTGTCAAAACTGGACTTGCTCAGATAGTTGAAGTGCAATCCAGCTCAGAACAGTGAAATTTTAATGCCAGCACGCGGAGGAGTGCAGCTTGGGACACGGGAATGTGTCTGCATAGCTGGAAAGCTCATTTTTAAAAGTATTGCCAAATCGAGCTTTTCTTCAGCAAGTACAAACGATTGTTTGGCCACCCTTAGAGAAAATTTTGGATTGATGTGTGAAAACAACACAGTGTTTCTGAAACTAATTCTTTGATTTGAAAGTTTTTACAAATGCCTAGATTTCGTTGACCTGTGTGTTTTTCAATGCATATTGGACATGCATTAGGCTTGACAGGTCTCCTTGTGAACAGTGTCAAAACTGGACTTGCATAGATAAATTAAGTGTAATCCAGCTCAGAACATTGAAATTCCAATGCCAGCACGCGGAGGAGTGCAGCTTGGGACACGGGAATGTGTCTGCATAGCTGGAAAGCTCATATTTAAAAGTATGGTCAAATCGAGCTTTTCTTCAGCGAGTAAAAACGCATGTTTGGCAACTCTTAGAGCAAAGCTTGGATTGATGTGAGATTTCCACACAATATTGCTGAGACTAATTCTTTGATGCGAAAGTATTTACAAATGCCTAGATTTCTTTGACCTGTGTGTTTTTCAGTGCTTTATGGACATGCAGCACGCGTGACAGGTCTCCTTAAGCAATATATGTGTTTCAATACATGTATTACCCGTGACAGGTCTCCTTGTGAACAGTGTCAAAACTGGACTTGCTCAGATAAATAAAGTGTAATCCAGCTCAGGATAGTGAAATTTTAATGCCAGCACGCGGAGGAGTGCAGCTTGGGACACGGGAATGTGTCTACATAACTGGAAAGCTCATTTTTAAAAGTATGGCCAAATCGAGTTTTTCTCGGCGAGAAAACGCTTGTTTGGCCTATCAAGCTTGGATTGATGTGTGATTTCAACACAGTGTTGCTGAAACTAATTGTTTGGTGCTAAACTATGTGCAAATGCCTAGATTTCGTTGACCTGTGTGTTTTTCAATGCATTTTGGACATGCATTACGCGTGACAGGTCTCCTTGTGAACAGTGTCAAAACTGAACTTGCACAGATAAATAAAGTGTAATCCAGCTCAGAACAGTGAAATTTCAATGCAAGTACGCGGAGGACTGCAGCTTGGGACACGGGGAAGCGTCTGCATAGCTTGAAAGCTCATATTTAAAAGTATGGCCATATCGAGCTTTTCTCGGCGAGACAACGCTTGTTTAGCCACTTAAGCTTGGATTGATGTGTGATTTCAACACAGTGTTTCTGAGACTAATTCTTTGATTCGAAAGTTTTTGCAAATGCCTAGATTTCGTTGACCTGTGTGTTTTTCAATGCATTTTGGGCATGCATTACGCGTGACAGGTCTCCTTGTGAACAGTGTCAAAACTGGACTTGCACAGACAAAAACATTGTTATCCAGCTCAGAACAGTACAATTTTAATGCCAGCACGCGGAGGAGTGCAGCTTGGGACACGGGGAAGTGTCTGCATAACTGGAAAGCTAAATTTTAAAAGTATGGCCATATCGAGCTTTTCTCAGCGAACAAACGCTTATTTGGCCACTCTTAGAAAAAAGCTCGGATTGATGTGTGATTTCAACACAGTATTGCTGAGACTAATTGTTTGGTGTTAAACTATATGCAAATGCCTAGATTTCGTTGACCTGTGTGTTTTTCAGTGCTTTTAGGACATGCATTACGCGTGACAGGTCTCCTTGTGAACAGTGTCAAAACTGAACTTGCACAGATAAATAAAGCGTAATCCAGCTCAGAACACTGAAATTTTAATGCAAGCACGCGGAGGAGTGCAGCTTGGGACACGGGGAAGTGTCTGATTAGCTGGAAAGCTCATTTTTAAAAGTATGGCCATATCGAGCTTTTCTTGGAGAGNTAAACTATATGCAAATGCCTAGATTTCGTTGACCTGTGTGTTTTTCAGTGCTTTTAGGACATGCATTACGCGTGACAGGTCTCCTTGTGAACAGTGTCAAAACTGAACTTGCACAGATAAATAAAGCGTAATCCAGCTCAGAACACTGAAATTTTAATGCAAGCACGCGGAGGAGTGCAGCTTGGGACACGGGGAAGTGTCTGATTAGCTGGAAAGCTCATTTTTAAAAGTATGGCCATATCGAGTTTTCTTGGAGAGACAAAGCTTGTTTGGCCTATCAAGCTTGGATTGATGTGTGATTTCAACACAGTGTTGCTGAGACTAATTGTTTGGTGCTAAACTATGTGCAAATGCTCAGATTTCGTTGACCTGTGTGTTTTTCAATGCATATTGGACATGCATTACGCGTGACAGGTCTCCTTGTGAACAGTGTCAAAACTGGACTTGCACAGATAAATAAAGTGTAATCCAGCTCTAATGCCAGTACGCGGAGGAGTGCAGCTTGGGACACGGGGAAGTGTCTTCATAGCTGGAAAGCTCCTTTGTAAGACATACCGGTTTAGCTCAAAAAGAGCCGCTCTTTTGCAAACAAACCGGTGGGAATCTCTTTTCGAACCTAACTACACACTATTGTTGTGTCACAAAGACCTTGATTAAGAAACTAAATTTCATAAACGTTTACGGATCTAAAGCAACTGGACACACAAAAAGTTACGAAAAACCTGTAGCATTACGCGTGACAGGTCTCCGTGTGAACAGTGTCAAAACTGGACTTGCTCAGATAGTTGAAGTGCAATCCAGCTCAGAACAGTGAAATTTTAATGCCAGCACGCGGAGGAGTGCAGCTTGGGACACGGGAATGTGTCTGCATAGCTGGAAAGCTCATTTTTAAAAGTATTGCCAAATCGAGCTTTTCTTCAGCAAGTAAAAACGATTGTTTGGCCACCCTTAGAGAAAATTTTGGATTGATGTGTGAAAACAACACAGTGTTTCTGAAACTAATTCTTTGATTTGAAAGTTTTTACAAATGCCTAGATTTCGTTGACCTGTGTGTTTCTCAATGCATATTGGACATGCATTAGGCTTGACAGGTCTCCTTGTGAACAGTGTCAAAACTGGACTTGCATAGATAAATTAAGTGTAATCCAGCTCAGAACATTGAAATTTTAATGCCAGTACGCGGAGGAGTGCAGCTTGGGGCACGGGGAAGTGTCTGCATAACTGGAAAGCTCTTTTTTAAAAGTATGGCCATATCGAGTTTTTCACGGCGAAACAACGCTTTTTTGGCCACTCAAACTTGGATTGATGTGTGATTTCAACACAGTATTGCTGAGACTAATTGCTTGGTGCTAAACTATGTTCAACTACCTAGACTTCGATGACCTGTGTGTTTTTCACTGCTTTTTGGACATGCATTACGCGTGACAGGTCTCCTTGTGAACAGTGTCAAAACTGGACTTGCACAGATAAATTAAGTGTAATCCAACTCAGAACAGTGAAATTTTAATGCCAGTACGCGGAGGAGTGCAGCTTGGGACACAGGGAAGTGTCTGATTAGCTGGAAAGCTCATTTTTAAAAGTATGGCCATATCGAGCTTTTCTTCGGCGAGAAAACGCTTGTTTGGCCACTCTTGGAGAAAAGCTCGGATTGATGTGTGATTTCAACACAATGTTTCTGAGACTAAATCTTTGATTCTAAGGTATTTGCAAATGCCTATATTTCGTTGACCTGTGTGTTTTACAGTGCTTTGAGGACATGCATTACGCGTGACAGGTCTCCTTGTGAACAGTGTCAAAACTGGACTTGCACACATAATTTGAATGAAAGTAAGCTAAGAACAGTGAAATTTTAATGCCAGCACGAGAAAGGGTGCAAATGTTGACACGGGGAAGTGTCTGCATAGCTGGAAAGCTCATTTTTACAAGGATGGCCAAATCGATGTTTTCTCGGCGAGAAAAGGCTTATTTGGCCAGGCTTCGAAAAAAGCTTGGACTGATGTGTGATTTCAACACAGTATTGCTGAGACTAACTCTGTGATTCTTAAGTATTTGCAAATGCCTAGATTTCGTTGACCTGTGTGTTTTTCAGTGCTTTTTGGACATGCATTACGCGTGACAGGTCTCCTTGTGAGCAGTGTCAAAACTGGACTTGCACAGTAAAATGAAGTGTAATCCAGCTCAGAACATTGACATTTTAATGCAAGTACGCGGAGGAGTGCAGCTTGGGACACGGGGAAGTGTCTGATTAGCTGGAAAGCTCATTTTTAAAAGTATGGCCTTATCGAGCTTTTCTCGGAGAGACAACGTTTGTTTGGCCACCCTTAGAGAAAGCTTGGATTGATGTGTGATTTCAACACAGTGTTTCTGAGACTAATTCTTTGATTCTAAAGTTTTTGCAAATGCCTAGATTTCGTTGACCTGTGTGTTTTTCAATGCATTTTGGGCATGCATTACGCGTGACAGGTCTCCTGGTGAACAGTGTCAAAGCTGGACTTGCACAGATAAAAACATTGTTATCCAGCTCAGAACATTACAGTTTTAATGCCAGCACGCGGAGGAGTGCAGCTTGGGACACGGGGAAGTGTCTGCATAACTGGAAAGCTCAATTTTAAAAGTATGGTCAAATCGCGCTTTTCTCAGCGAGCAAACGCTTATTTGGCCACTCTTAGAAGAAAGCTCGGATTGATGTGTGATTTCAACACAGTATTGCTGAGACTAATTGTTTGGTGCTAAAGTATTTGCAAATGCCTAGATTTCTTTGACCTGTGTGTTTTTCAGTGCTTTTTGGACACGCATTACGCGTGACAGGTCTCCTTGTGAACAGTGTCAAAACTGATTTTGCACAAATAAATACAGTGTAATCCAGTTCAGAACATTGAAATTTTAATGCCAGTACGCGGAGGAGTGCAGCTTGGGACACCGGAATGTGTCTGCATAACTGGAAAGCTCTTTTTTAAAAGTATGGCCATATCGAGTTTTTCACGGCGAAACAACGCTTATAACCGGTGAGTTCGAACCTAACTACACACTAAAGTTGTGTCATAACGACTCTGATTAACGAACCACGATTTGATACACGTTGATGGATCTGAAGCTACTGGACACACAAAAAGTTACGAAAAACCTGTACGTAATGCGCACTGTCCAGAGGAACACTTGTCACAGAAAACTAGACTTGCACAGATAAATTAAGTGTAATACAGCTCAGAACAGTGAAATTTTAATGCCAGTACGCGGAGGAGTGCAGCTTGGGACACCGGAATGTGTCCCCTAACTGGAAAGCTCATTTTTAAAAGTATGGCCAAATCGAGCTTTTCTTCGGCGAAAAAAAACGATTGTTTGGCCACTCTTGGAGAAAAGCTTGGATTGATGTGTGATTTCAACACAGTGTTGCTGAGACTAAATCTTTGATTTTAAAGTATTTGCAAATGCCTTTATTTCGTTGACCTGTGTGTTTTTCAATGCATTTTGGGCATGCATTACGCGTGACAGGTCTCCTTGTGAACAGTGTCAAAACTGGACTTGCACACATAATTTGAATGAAAGTAAGCTAAGAACAGTGAAATTTTAATGCCAGCACGAGAAAGGGTGCAAATGTGGACACGGGGAAGTGTCTGCATAGCTGGAAAGCTCATTTTTACAAGGATGGCCAAATCGATGTTGTCTCGGCGAGAAAAGGCTTATTTGGCCAGGCTTCGAAAAAAGCTTGGACTGATGTGTGATTTCAACACAGTATTGCTGAGACTAACTCTGTGATTCTAAAGTATTTGCAATTGCCTAGATTTCATTGACCTGTGTGTTTTTCAGTGCTTTTTGGACATGCATTACGCGTGACAGGTCTCCTTGTGAACAGTGTCAAAACTGGACTTGCACACATAATTTGAATGAAAGTAAGCTAAGAACAGTGAAATTTTAATGCCAGCACGAGAAGGAGTGCAAATGTGGACACGGGGAAGTGTCTGCATAGCTGGAAAGCTCATTTTTACAAGGATGGCAAAATCGATGTTTTCTCGGCGAGAAAAGGCTTATTGGCCAGGCTTCGAAAAAAGCCTGGACTGATGTGTGATTTCAACACAGTATTACTGAGACTAACTCTGTGATTCTAAAGTATTTGCAATTGCCTAGATTTCATTGACCTGTGTGTTTTTCAGTGCTTTTTGGACATGCATTACGCGTGACAGTGTCTCCTTGTGAACAGTGTCAAAACTGGACTTGCACAGATAAATTAAGTGTAATCCAGCTCAGAACAGTAAAATTTTAATGCCAGCACGCGGACGAGTGCAGCTTGGGAAACGGGAATGTGTCTGCATAACTGGAAATCTCATTTTTAAAAGTATGGCCGCAAAAAGGCAAAAAAATAGCTTAAAAAAAATGTATGGTCAAATCAAGCGCGTCGAAGAAAAGCTTATTTGGCCACTGAAACTTGGATTAATGTGTGATTTCAACACAGT
>RPOG01005283.1:15878-26908 GCA_008086565.1 Thalassoma bifasciatum | reverse complement strand
GGTGGGTGATAGTGTGGGTTGGAGATGGTGGGGGGTGATGATGGGGATTGGTGATAGTGTGGGAGGTAATAGTGGGGGGGGGTCAGGTGACTCTCACCTTGAGCTCCACGATGCTCTTGTTGTCCTTGGACGTCAGCTTCGGGTCCTGGAAAAGAGGATCTTCCACGTAGATCAGGTCCCACTGCTCCGTGGAGAAACCGTCCAGGACGAACGCCACCTTGGTGACCACGGGCGGCTGCAGCCCCAGCTTGGCCAGAGACGGCGTGGTGCACTGGATGGAGGTTCGGTTCTCTGCGTACACGCAGCTCTGAGGAAAGAAACGGACACCAAGAAGGACGACGACAGGTTAGAAACACTCCCACTTTTTAAAATGTAAACTTTTAATGCAAACTTTAAAAATAACATTATAAATTAAACTTAAAAAATAAACCTTTAACACAAACTATAAAAATAAACTTTAAAATCAAACTTTAAAAATAAACTTTTAACTCAAACTATAAAAATAAACTTTGAACGCAAACTATAAAAATAAACTTTTAACGCAAACTATAAAAATAAACTTTTAACGTGTTTCTACTGGAACAGACGTGTTTCTACTGGAACAGACGTGTTTCTACTGGAACAGACGTGTTTTTCTACTGGAAGAGATGTGTTTCTACTGGAACAGACGTGTTTCTACTGGAACGGACGTGTTTCTACTGGATCAGACGTGTGTTTCTACTGGAACAGACGTGTTTCTACTGGAACAGACCTGTGTTTCTACTGGAACGGACGTGTTTCTACTGGATCAGACGTGTTTTTCTACTGGAACAGACGAGTTTCTACTGGAACAGACCTGTGTTTCTACTGGAACAGACGTGTTTCTACTGGAACAGACGTGTTTTTCTACTGGAAGAGACGTGTTTTTCTACTGGAAGAGACGTGTTTCTACTGGAACAGACGTGTTTTTAGTGGAACACATATGTTTACTACTGGAACAGACGTGTTTCTACTGGAAGAGACGTGTTTCTACTGGAACAGACCCGTGTTTTTACTGGAACAGACGTGTTTCTACTGGAACAGACGTGTTTCTACTGGAACAGACGTGTTTCTACTGGAACAGACGTGTTTTTACTGGAACAGACCTGTGTTTCTACTGGAACAGACGTGTGTTTCTACTGGAACAGATGTGTGTTTCTTCTGGAACAGACGTGTTTCTACTGGAACAGACGTGTTTCTACTGGAACAGACGTGTGTTTCTACTGGAACAGACGTGTTTCTACTGGAACAGACGTGTTTTTACTGGAACAGACGTGTGTTTCTACTGGAAGAGACGTGTTTCTACTGGAACAGACGTGTTTCTACTGGAACAGACGTGTTTCTACTGGAACAGACGTGTTTTTCTACTGGAAGAGACCTGTGTTTCTACTGGAACAGACGTGTGTTTCTACTGGAACAGACGTGTTTTTCTACTGGAAGAGACCTGTGTTTCTACTGGAACAGACGTGTGTTTCTTCTGGAACAGACGTGTGTTTCTTCTGGAACAGACGTGTGTTTCTTCTGGAACAGACGTGTTTCTACTGGAACAGACGTGTGTTTCTACTGGAACAGACGTGTTTCTACTGGAACAGACGTGTTTCTACTGGAACAGACCTGTGTTTCTACTGGAACAGACCTGTGTTTCTACTGGAACAGACGTGTTTCTACTGGAACAGACGTGTGTTTCTACTGGAACAGACGTGTGTTTCTACTGGAACAGACGTGTTTCTAAATATCAGCTTCTTGTTGCTGATTTTTTGGTGCAGATGTTTCTTTAAGCTCTCACCAAACACAGGTCGGATTGTTCCTGTGGTTTTATTCAAACCTTCAGCGTTTAAACAAACAAATGTTTGGATTGCAGATAAAGTTGACTTTGCTGCTTTTTTATTTCTTCTCTCATGTCCACAAACAACTTTAATGTCGTAGTTTTTGTGACATGTTTTAGTTTCCTCCGGGGGGAACGACACGTGTGGATCAAACAGCTTCTGTTAAACATTAAAGTCGAGAATAAAACCACAAAGAGTTTAAAGATAGAAGAGTTTAACGATAGAAGAGTTTAAATCATTGAAACAGTTTAAATCATTGAAAGAGTTTAAACCGTTGAAACAGTTTAAATCATTGAAAGAGTTTAAACCGTTGATCCAACAGTTGAGTTTGTATCAGGAGCAGTTAAAGGAGCAAACAGTGATTATTTTATGATCTTTAACCCTTTACTGTCTGTCATTAAACTCCTTATGAGTCTGATTCTTCACACGCTCGGTGAACGTGGTGGGATAATAAAAGAAAAAGTGTTTTAACGTGTGAAGACTGTGTTTGGTTCATTATTTAAAGTCAATATTAATATGAAGCCGTTAAAGAGTCGTGGCATTATCTTTGCTCTCACAGGTGCAGAACAAACCAGACGAGTTTGACTTCGCGCTGAGAGATCGATGATGATATTTGCTCTGTTCTGTGTGTGTGTGTGTGTGTGTGTGTGTGTGTGTGTGTGTGTGTGTGTTTATCTTCTGGGATACAAAGGTGCATGTGTCCTTGAGTCTGTGAGGACAGAGATCAACGCTGAAAACTTTGAACAACAACTTCACACTGATGTTCAGGCTGACGCAGCGTTTGTGCACTTTAGATGTTTACAGAGCATGACTAACACACACACACACACACACACACACACACACACACACACACACACACANACGTGTTTCTACTGGAACAGACGTGTTTCTACTGGAACAGACGTGTTTCTACTGGAACGGACGTGTTTTTACTGGAACACTGCACACAAAGATGACCTTGTCAGGACACAAAGATGACCTTGTCTGAACAAAAAGATGACCTTCTCTGCACAAAAAGATGACCTTCTCTGCACAAAGATGACCTTGTCTGCACAAAGATGACCTTGTCTGCACAAAAAGATGACCTTCTCTGTACAAAGATGACCTTGTCTGCACACATTCTACTGGAACAGACGTGTTTCTACTGGAAGAGACGTGTTTCTACTGAAACAGAAGTGTTTCTACTGGAACAGACGTGTTTTTACTGGAACAGACATGTTTCTACTGGAAGAGACGTGTTTTTCTACTGGAACAGACATGTTTCTACTGGAACAGACGTGTTTCTACTGGAACAGACGCGTTTCTACTGGAACAGAAGTGTGTTTCTACTGGAACAGACGTGTTTCTACTGGAACAGACGTGTTTCTACTGGAAGAGACGTGTTTCTACTGGAACAGACGTGTCTCTACTGGAACAGACGCGTTTTTCTACTGGAACAGACGTGTTTCTACTGGAACAGACGTGTTTCTACTGGAACAGACTTGTTTTTCTACTGGAAGAGACGTGTTTTTCTACTGGAACAGACGTGTTTCTACTGGAACACACGTGTTTCTACTGGAACAGACGTGTTTTTCTACTGGAACAGACATGTTTCTACTGGAACAGATGTGTTTCTACTGAAAGAGACGTGTTTTTACTGGAACAGACGTGTTTCTACTGGAACAGACGTGTTTCTACTGGAACAGACGTGTTTTTCCACTGGAACAGACGAGTTTCTACTGGAACAGACCTGTGTTTCTACTGGAAGAGACGTGTTTCTACTGGAAGAGTTGGTTTCTACTGGAACAGACGTGTTTCTACTGGAACAGATGTGTTTCTACTGGAACAGACGTTCAACTGGAACAGACATGTTTCTACTGGAACAGACGTGTTTCTACTGGAACAGACGTGTTTTTCCACTGGAACAGACGAGTTTCTACTGGAACAGACCTGTGTTTCTACTGGAAGAGACGTGTTTCTACTGGAACAGACGTGTTTCTACTGGAACAGACGTGTTTCTACTGGAACAGATGTGTTTCTACTGGAACAGTCCTGTGTTTCTACTGGAACAGACTTGTTTTTCTACTGGAAGAGACGTGTTTTTCTACTGGAAGAGACGTGTTTCTACTGGAACAGACGTGTTTCTACTGGAACAGACGTGTTTTTCTACTGGAAGAGACATGTTTCTACTGGAACAGACGTGTGTTTCTACTGGAACAGACGTGTGTTTCTACTGGAAGAGACGTGTGTTTCTACTGGAACAGTCCTGTGTTTCTACTGGAACAGACTTGTTTTTCTACTGGAACAGACATGTTTCTACTGGAAGAGACGTGTTTTTCTACTGGAACAGACATGTTTCTACTGGAACAGACGTGTTTCTACTGGAACAGACGCGTTTCTACTGGAACAGAAGTGTGTTTCTACTGGAACAGACGTGTTTCTAAATATCAGCTTCTTGTTGCTGTTTTTTTGGTGCAGATGTTTCTTTAAGCTCTCACCAAACACAGGTCGGATTGTTCCTGTGGTTTTATTCAAACCTTCAGCGTTTAAACAAACAAATGTTTGGATTGCAGATAAAGTTGACTTTGCTGCTTTTTTATTTCTTCTCTCATGTCCACAAACAACTTTAACGTCGTAGTTTTTGTGACATGTTTTAGTTTCCTCCGGGGGGAACGACACGTGTGGATTAAACAGCTTCTGTTAAACATTAAAGTCGAGAATAAAACCACAAAGAGTTTAAAGATAGAAGAGTTTAACGATAGAAGAGTTTAAATCATTGAAAGAGTTTAAATCATTGAAACAGTTTAAATCATTGAAAGAGTTTAAACCGTTGATCCAACAGTTGAGTTTGTATCAGGAGCAGTTAAAGGAGCAAACAGTGATTATTTTATGATCTTTAACCCTTTACTGTCTGTCATTAAACTCCTTATGAGTCTGATTCTTCACACGCTCGGTGAACGTGGTGGGATAATAAAAGAAAAAGTGTTTTAACGTGTGAAGACTGTGTTTGGTTCATTATTTAAAGTCAATATTAATATGAAGCCGTTAAAGAGTCGTGGCATTATCTTTGCTCTCACAGGTGCAGAACAAACCAGACGAGTTTGACTTCGCGCTGAGAGATCGATGATGATATTTGCTCTGTTCTGTGTCACACACACACACACACACACACACACACAAATAGAAGACCCTATGTTTCCACGTACACAGGAACTCAGACACTCCTGTCTCTAGTTGCGACTTTTGAAACTTGTTGTTGAAGTGTGACTACAAGTCCGACTGCGTCGCAAACACGTGAAATCTACAAATGTCTCGTACTGATTGTGTGTGTGTGTGTGTGTGTGTGTGTCACACACACACACACACACACACACACACACACAGGTCAGTTTTTATAACCTTTAAACTTTCTCTCTCTGTCTGCAGTTTCTCTGTTGCACTCGTTTGTTTTCTACGGAAACTCTGAAGGTCAAAAAACCTGAAACGTTGCACTGATGTTTAAGAAAAGTAAAAAACAGTCGTTAACAATCAATTTATTTTATATTTATTGACACTTTAAACAGCAGTTGAGTCTGTGCTGAGTTTTGAAGGAGGATGAAATTCTCAGAGGAAAATTCTAAGATTCATAAAACATCAATAAATAAAAGTAATAAAGTGCCTCTGCTCAGTTAAAGAAACGTGTGAAAGCATGAATCGTGTTCAAGTCTTTGCAAATTTTAGTCTTGCTGCTTTTGCTCTTTTGGGAGTAGTTAGAGAGTTCTACACTGTCGAAAAAAAAACTCCCCCCCCACCAATACTGAAAAGAAAAAGTGTCGGACAATGTGATTGCTACGAAGTCCCTGCCGCTTCCAAAAGTCCTAGTGACGAAGAGAGTAGTGGCGGAGCATTTGGAGAGTCGAGCGGGCTCGCCGCTCGCTCACGGAGCGAGTGTGTTTACAGCTGCTGATCTCCTGCACCTCCTCAAACACCAGGAGACGAGAGGAGACCAAGCACCAACAATGAGGAGACCAAGCACCAACAATGAGGAGACCAAGCACCAACAATGAGGCTGACGGAGATTTCCACTAATTCACCGGGGGGGGGGTCTGGCCCCGAGCGGCGAAAGAGGACGAAGAATGACGACGCCTCCTCCTGTCTCCAATTAACTACGAAAACAAACCACTGGGTCGTGACGGGAGTGTGTGTGTGTGTGTGTGTGTGTGTGTGTGTGTCCAACTACAAAGGAGACAAAGGAGGAGAAAGGAAATTGACCAAGTCACAAACACTTGACTCCACACTAATTGTTGAAGCTTTGTAGCTGAAATTCTTTCACATTCTTGTTGATGAACAACTTCAGTTGATCAACAGTCCCAAAGTCTCTGTTGTTGTATTTTCTTCTTCATAATGTTCCACACATTTTCAATGGGAGACAGGTCTGGACTGCAGGCAGGTCAGTCTAGTAGCTGCACTCTTCTACTACGGAGCCACGCTGTTGNAAAAACAGTCGTTAACAATCAATTTATTTTATATTTATTGACACTTTAAACAGCAGTTGAGTCTGTGCTGAGTTTTGAAGGAGGATGAAATTCTCAGAGGAAAATTCTAAGATTCATAAAACATCAATAAATAAAAGTAATAAAGTGCCTCTGCTCAGTTAAAGAAACGTGTGAAAGCATGAATCGTGTTCAAGAGAAACGTTTAAAATCAGAACGACGAAAACGAGAAAACCCTCATCAATCTCTCAAGATGTGACAGCTTTTTTTTTGAGGGGGGGGTGGTTATGACTTTTCTTTTTCACAGCCTGTTACACTAACGATGCTTCAGGGACGGCGAAGGTTTTCAGGATCACTGCTTCTCTCATCACCGCCTCGTAAACCTCTCAGCTCGCCCCTCGCCGCTCGCTCACGGAGCGAGTGTGTTTACAGCTGCTGATCTCCTGCACCTCCTCAAACACCAGGAGACGAGAGGAGACCATCGTGGTTGTTACTCCTCTGGTTCGTGGTTGTTACTCCGACTGCCTCTAAAGGTGATTAAGTGGGGGGGGGGTCTGGCCCCGAGCGGCGAAAGAGGACGAAGAATGACGACGCCTCCTCCTGTCTCCAATTAACTACGAAAACAAACCACTGGGTCGTGACGGGAGTGTGTGTGTGTGTGTGTGTGTGTGTGTGTGTGTCACACACACACACACACACAGGTTGATGTTTCCTCCTGTTTCCTCCTCTTTCCTTTAACTGGTTCAGTGTTTGTGAACTGAGGACACTAATTGTTGAAGCTTTGGAGCTGGAATTCTTTCACATTCTTGTTGATGAACAACTTCAGTTGATCAACCGTCCCAAAGTCTCTGTTGTTGTATTTTCTTCTTCATCATGTTCCACACATTTTCACTGGGAGACAGGTCTGGACTGCAGGCAGGTCAGTCTAGTAGCTGCACTCTTCTACTACGGAGCCACACTGTTGTAACAGGAGCAGAATGTGTCTTGGTTTCATTGTCTTGCTGAAATAATCAGGGACGTCCCTGAAAAAGACAAAGTGTCTTGGATGGCAGCAGATGTTGCTCCAAAACCTGTTTGTACCTTTCAGCACCACGTCCATGATTTCCAAAAAGAGTTCTTTGGTGTTTGTGTGTGTTGTTGATGTGTGACTTTGTCTTTGCATGGTAGAGTTTGAACTGTCACTTGTAGATGTAGTGATGAACTGTGTTAACTGACAATGGTTTTCTGAAGTGTTCCTGAGCCCACGTGCTAATATCCTTTACACAATGATGTGGGTTTTTAATGCAGCGCCGCCTGAGGGGTCAAAGGTCACGGCCATTCAATGTTGGTTTTGGGCCTTGCTGCTTACGTGCAGAGATTTCTCCAGATTCTCTGAATCTTTTGATGATATTATGGTCTGTAGATGATGAAATCCATCAATTCCTGCAGTTGGACAAAGTTGAGAAACATTGTTGTTAAACTGTTGGACTGTTTGCTCACGCAGTTGTTGACAAAGTGGTGAACCTGGCTCCATCTTTGCTTGTGAAGGACTGAGCCTTTTGGGGATGATGCTCCTTTTAACTTTCACTAACTTTTGTTAAACCTGTCTCTGTTTTTCTAAAACATTTTGCAGCATCAAACTCAAAACAAGAAAATTTTTGTACAAAAACAAAAACGTTTTTCTGTTTGAACATCAAATATCTTGTCTTTGTGGTGTTTTCAATTGAATGTAGGTCCAACAGGATTTGCAAATCATTGTTTTCTGTTTTCATTTACATTTTACTCATCCCAACATCATCGGCTCTGGAGTTTGTTGAAGCAACATTGAGGAAACTGGTAAAACCCAGTAAAAGATCAAAGATGTCTTCAGTTGGTTTGTCTCTGTGTAAAACAGCTGTTTGACTTTGTCTGAGCAGGTGTTTGTGTTTACGAGGCGTTCGCTGTCTCCTGTGTCGGCATTTGTTACAGTTTTTGCTTTAACATGGAAAAAAACAAAACTGTCTTTAAAGACAGAGACCAAACACAGTTATTCACTGAACTGATTATTATTCATTTCACACTCAATAAACAGCTGAGTTTAACTCAAGATATCTGAAGAAGCTGAGGGTAAAGTTTTGCATTTTAGCTCTTTGAATTTAAGTTTGTGCACTTTTCTGCAAAGAGTCGTTAGAGAAAAGAATCCAGCAGTGACATGAGCTGACGAACCGTCTGATTTTATTCTCTTCACGTCGTTTTCACTCTCTTTCCCCCTCAAAACACTCAAGATGATTCAGATTATCCACGATGGATTAAAAACATTTCTGCAACGATTCTCAACAGCTGTTCCACAAGTTTCTGCAAAACTTTGTTTCAAAATTAAACGAATGTTCTGCACTTCCTTCAATTCAAGTGATTTCTATCAAAGAGCTCTGATTGGTCAAAGATTCTGCTGAAATCTCAGATGGCAGGAAACGATTCCTGAAAGTCTGAAAATGCTGAAAGTTTAAGGCGACGTCAGACAGAGAAGTTTCATGGATCCACAGCTGTGAAAGTTTACGTCACAAACGCTCAGAGCTTTAAACCACTGTGACAACGCAGGACGACGACTCTGATGCTCCAACACCCATCAGGTCCATCTGTGAAATCAGCGACAGGTGTGTGGCTACACTGCTGCCATCGCCACCTCTGCTGCCACCTCTGCCGCTGCCGCTGCCGCCTCTGCCGCTGCCACTGCCGCCACCTCTGCCGCCTCTGCCGCCAAACTGTGTGAGATGCAGCAGCAGGACCAGGACTCTGCCGCTCGTCTTTATGAGCGACCTGTGAAAATCTGCAGACCTCTTCCTGATGTGTTTTTATGTACGTGCAGCTCTACAGCAGCTTTTCACGATAGGCTGTAAAAGAAAAACCTCTTTCATCTTGTGGGAAAGTTGAGATGGGCTGAGACCCGGCTTTGCTCCAGATCTGAGCTGCAGATATCGCATCAACACGGCGTGTTTTTTTTTTCTGAAAAGTTTCAGCTTCTTCTGTGGTGAGAGGAGGATCTTGTTCAATCTTTAAAACACACAAACCAACGAAAGTGACGTTTTTTCTCTCCTGACCGCGAGTTTATGACAGCGGCTCAGGACGGGCCGGCTCACGTTACCGTGGCGATGGAAACCTCTGGGAGCAGGTTTGAGACTGATCAGTGTTTGAAGGGTTAAGACAATAAGACACTGATACTGTCGCTTCCCAGGCTTTAACTCATCCGCTTCACTGGGAGGAATTTAAGAGGCGACAGCTGAGGCCGAACAGGGCACGGACCGTCCTAAACCATTAGACTTGTTTCTTACAGACCCCCCCCCCCCGCTCTGTAGGAAGCTCAGGTTTTGTTTTGGCAGCTCTCTCTCTTCTGTTATTCCAGTTTAAAATTAATAACAAACTATCAGAGCAAAGGTTCACACCAACAAGACGCCGCGCTGCCAATCACCGCGCTACAGCAGCTTTTTCACCGAGAAACTCAGAATCCAGGTCTGCGAGGTTTAGAGACGGTTTCACAGCAGGAAGTTAAACCCTGAAAAAAACCTGTGAAAACTGATGATGTGTAAACTGACTGTTTGTAAACTGACTGTCAGTCTCTTTATTGTTTTTAAAATGGGGGTGTCGTGCTTTCCCAGTTTTAATTCTGATTTTTTGGTTCCTTAAAGTAACTTCACATGCTCAACAAAATCCCTATTTTTCTCTCACTGGTGTTTTATAAAAGACGCTGTCTCTTTAAGGCTTCCTGCTCCACAAACCCCCTCCCCCCTGATTGGCCAGCCCCCTGGAGGCCTATAAGGGGCGGAGCTATGAAGAAGACCTCGGTGTTTGAGGCCCCAAACCTCCAAACTATCACACAGCAGTTATGACCTCTTGATGACCTCATCATTTCATCCAGATCTCAGGAGGTTTTTTTTGTTTGTTTCCACCAGTTTTTTCTTTTGTGGCTGAGAGTTTGGATCAGTCACAGATTCAGGGACTTTACAACAGATGAACAAGAATAAAACCTGCACAATGTGCAAAAACTGACATTTCCTCATCTAAACATTAAAGTTTCAACTTATTTCAACTTTGTTTTGTTGATTGTGTGTGTGTGTGTGTGTGTGTGTGTGTGTGTAACCGAGCCCCAGAGACCAATCAACAACTGACCTGAACATGGGTCAATGACCAGGAGAGAAAACTGAAAGATGAGACACTGCAGAGAGAGAGAGTTTGTGTGTGTGTGCGTGTGTGTGTGTGTGTGTGTGTGTGTGTGTGTGTGGGTGTGTGTGTGTAAGTTTGAAAAAGGGAAAAACCCAGAGTTACAGGGAAAAAGACTACATGGAGAATATTTCAGATAGGAGTTTTAAAATAAGAGTGTGTGTCTTTCAGTGTGTGTGTGTGTGTGTGTGTGTGTGTGTGTGTGTGTGTGTGTGTGTGTGTGTGTGTGTGTGTGTTTACTGAGCTCATTATCATCCCTGACTGGACCTGCTGCAGCGTGTGCCTCAAGATGACAGATAACATCACTACAAAGCACAGTCTGTCCTCAAACCGCCTCCAAAAAGCAAACAACACACACACACACACACACACACACACACACCTTCCTTATGAAAGAAGAAAGGCTGTTTGTTTGTTATGACTCAGGGTTGAATAAATCAGCTCTGACTGAACACGTACTAACGTCTAATCAGCCAATCAGAGATCAGGAAAACAGCGTCAAACTGATAACAGGAGTGTGTGTGTGTGTGTGTGTGTGTGTGTGTGTGTGTGTGTGTGT
>RPOG01005282.1:16596-33985 GCA_008086565.1 Thalassoma bifasciatum | reverse complement strand
TTTTTTATCAGTATTTCAGAGAAATCTACAAACTTTTCCACTTGGTCACAAATGTCATTTGGGCTCCTCTGGCTGATGCAGTTTCCTGTTTCCTGTTTTATTCTCTTCACTTTAAAATAAAAGTCTAATGTTACGGTTGCACCACCCTGACATTTGACAAGGTGAAAATTACAGGACAAAAGTTTTTTACATTTCTCACCAGCTTTAAATAATTTGCAAAGAATGTTTTATTTAAAAAGGTTCAAGCATAAAATAATGCCACTGTATTTTTAATTTCCATTTACAATAACTGACATTCAATTTTTAGAGTTTAATTACTGTGGATACTTGTCAGGACGCAACGTGGTGGACTGTAAAACCCCCAAACTCCTTGGTTTTCTGTTTTTTTGTACAATATAAAATTATCAAATAAGATGTGTTCAAATAACACAGGTTTCATAGAATAAAGAAATACATGTGATGAAATACTCAATTCATGATGGAAGGAAATATTGCACTCGGACACAAAAAAGGGGACGTCACGTCATTGACCCATGTATTAAACATCTGGTGAGGTCTTAATATGGAAGCCCATTTCCACCATCTAAAAGAATAAAACTGAAATCTTGGCTGTGTGTTGAATTCTATTGATAAAAAAAAACTAGATTTAAGGCCAAAATGTTGCGATAAAAAAGACAAAATTTGGAGGGAATAGATTTAAAATTTGGAGTTTATTAGTTGAAGTTATGATAAAAACAAAAAAATGACTTAATGTTGGCAAAAAAATAGCAACCAAGTCAGTTTTTCATTTTTTAATTTTATCTTACAAAACTGGGCTTCTATTAATTACTGTCTAATGTCTAAATAATAGGAAATGTCTACTTCAAATGGAAAAGGAATTTTTTCAATAAATGTTTGTGCTTTGAGGCTATTTTGTTTGTCTTTGAGGATCTTTGGGTGTTTTTGCAGGATCCCCATGTGGCCCAGTAGATGGTCTTTAATTTTGGTGATTAGGATATGGTCACTCTGGGTTTCCCTTTTTGGTTTGGGAATCTCTGGGTTTATTTTCAATTTGTTAGTTTGATTTTGTTATTTTAGGCGTTCATATTCAAACAAAACCCCTGAAAACTTCTTGAAGTTTTCCAGGTTAACGTAAACCATGTTTTTTAAAATGTGTGGTATTTTTAGGTGCTTGTGTGATGGAGGTTTAAGGTTTGTCTTTGAAATTTTACCAGAAATATGCCAATGTACAAAGCAGACATGTGTGATCAGTGTTGTAGTACTCATGACCGGTCTTGGGAGGGCACTATAGTGCGTGTTTCTCCCCCCCCCTGTGCACACCACTGCTAGTAGAATGAACACATTCAGAGGATCTTAAAGAGCCTTTCAACACTGTGAGAGCAGCAGCCACTGGGAGCCTTTTTTTGTATTTGTCATACATAGCATCCACTTTACTGCAGTCCAGACTCTGAGCAGTAATATTCTTACTTTCTGATTTTTCCAACAAAGTAGATTCACAGATAGATACCCTCAGGACTGCTTAGATTAGCACATATAAAACTTTACTAAACTTTCAAGATACTTTTAAAACACACACATGNGGCCTGAGAGCTGCTTTTAATGCTACCACTAAAGTTCCACACAGATGCTTTCTGTGTGTCCTTCTACCGTGATGAAGCACATGCATGTATCCCCCCCACCCCCCACCCCCATCCCTGCTGCCTGTGCTGTGTATTTCTGGGTGCTCATTAATTAAAGTGTCACCCTCAGTCAGATTTAACATGAGAGTGTTGCTTTCGGGTTGCGCTTGGTTTTGTTTCTGCAGACTGCACTGTAACACGTATAGAAGTTATGAACACAGTAAATCTGAGCTTCCAGTAAAGTAAAGCTAACTGAGCACATTTATTTAAAGAAACTGTGAGGACTTTCTGGAAAGGACTTCCTGCCAGTGCTCATCTACAAAGCAAAGCAAACATAAATCAGCTCTTCATTTTATTGATAGACTCTCAGGTTTGAACAGATCACTGCAGAATAACTGCTGCATGTGGACTGGAATGAACATTAACACAAACAGCTTTGCACTGTTACTACAGTACTATGTACTTAAGTCTCCAGCCTTTTTTTGCCTTAAGCTCTTACTTTACCCTTTCATGTGTACCTAAGTATTCGGTTTGTACTTAAGCTAGGGTGACCATACGTCCTCTTTTGCCCGGACATGTCCTTTTAAGAGCCTGTCCGGTCGGGGTTTATAAAATCCTTCAAATGTCCGGGTTTTTGATCTTGCCTAGCTTGAGCGCGTCACAGAACAGTGTATTTATCATTCACGTTGAATGGTTCCTTTAGAAACACGCTCTGAGAGGTGGAGTTTGAGCCGAACCCCGGAACATGTATTCATTCATTCAAAAATCAGTACAGAGGCGCTCCACTCTCACTCACTCACTCGCAGGCTGACAGGCAGGTAGGCACATGGCGGGAGAACACTCGAACAGAAAGAAAATGCTGAGACGCAAATGTCATTTCACAGATGACATGCAAAAAAAATACCCCTGTTTTTGTCTGGGTCGTGACAAATGGGAGGCAGAATGTACAGTCTGCGAAGCTGGAACTTATGTCTCTGTGGCTAATAATGGTTACAACGATCTGCAAGCCCATATCACCACAACAAAACATTTAAGGAATAGGCTACCTCTCTTTTTTCTTTTTGTTTAATATTTTGAGGCATTGGGGGGGGGGGTTGAGAGTCCTCTTTTCAGAGAAACAGAATATGGTCACCCTACTTAAGCCTTTAGCTCATGCTTTATCTTGTAATTTAGCATTTAATTTGTACTTAAGCCTTAAGCCTGTTTCTTAACCTTTAGTTCATACTTAAGCCATTAGCCCATGTTTTAGCCTTTAGCTTGTCTTTTAAGATTTATTTTGGTCATTAGCTCTAGATCATGTTTTAGCCCTTGTTTAGAATTTTAGCCTCAAGCATATTTTAGCCTTTAACTTGTGTTTTAGCATTTCGCTTGTATTTTAGCCTCTTGCGTGTTTTAAGCATTTAGTTCATACCTAAGCCTTAAGCACATTTTAGCCATTTTTTTATGCTTCATCACTCCCCTGTTTAGCTTCTTTCTGCTCTCCTGTCCTTTTTCTTATAGTCAGTCTATCTCCTGGTTCCATCATTACTACAAAAAAATTACCTTAACTTGTTTTCAGCGGGTGAAAACACAGATTTGCCGGGCTGTGTGTGTTGTCATCAGGACTTTGACTTGCTGTAAATCAATCCAGTCCAGTCTAACTCAAATGGGAATCTGAGAGCAAACATTTAGAAATAACTTATTTTGGCGCTGATAATCTCAATGATAACTCTTCAAATAACATGCATGAACTTTTCAACCAGCACAGCTGATACCATGGACTAAGCCTTCTGTGGAATTTCAAAATAAACTTATTAGAGTGTTGATCAGTTCTCTCACTGACCAACAAAACAATAGTCTGGAGCATGAACAAGTGAATATAGCAAAGTTTTAATAGACAAAGTTGCGTCCAGCAGTAAAATTACACATGGATTTGAGCTCTGTGTTGTGATAAGACAGTAATAGATGATAGAACATGGCATCTGACTCTTTGGCAGAGGTACACAATAAGTGATTTGGCTCAAATCAAACTTAAAGACTTTATTTAAAGAGTGTCATCTTCTGGATATTTGGGTAAATTGAGTGAAATTGGGCTCAAGGATCTTGGAAACATTCACAGAAGAAACTGAATAAGATGCTTGGGGACCCTTAATCTGGTCCCCTGGTCAATATTTCATCTTGGGGTTCATTGACAACCCAAAACCTTCATTTGGATTTAACCCTGCTGTTTATGTAGAATTGTATGGTACACAATGGCCAATAAAAAGCAGAGTCCTCGTGTTCTAAAGCTCTGTTTTCATGGAATGCGTGGGTCATATTTTCAGCATGTTTATAGAGGAGTCATGATGCTCACTGCACAGTGCTGAAGCGGCTGTGAACAATGGGTCTGATTAGGAGCACTTTCCCTCGGGGGAGTTTGTTCTGGCAGCGGCCGGTTGGAACGATTGCTCAGGCATCCCCTCTGTTTGTTTTTAATTTCCATTTCCACATTATTTCCCTTGCTTGTTTTGAGGAATAATGAGTCACATCACTTAAAGGGGAACTGTGCTGTCTGAAGCTGTGATGATGTCATCGAAGGACAGATCCAGAGGCCGCTCTGCTGACGGGGAATGATGGACGATCATTGGACTCTTTGACAGCAGCAAAGATCTGAGGGGATTAAGAAGGACTCCATGTTCTGACATCAGGTGCAAAGAGACTTCTGTGTCTCTGGGTGTAGAAACTGAATTTACTGTCCTGTGTACTGGTCACTCAAACACCAACTTCCTTAAGGTGCATTAGCATTGATNTTAGTGTTTGCATTTAATCAGACTGTTAAAATAACAACTATGATGGCCAATTACACTTTTATAAATAACATTGTCTAATGCTGGTGATGATTAAAGCTTTCACTTCTATACATCAGTTCCCTGATACTGTTTGTCAGCCTGAAAAGACTCTGACAGGCTCTGCTTGAAGTTTGGGGATTCTCTTCTTCCCTCTGTTTACTTTGCAAAATTGACAAAATTGACACACTTAAATGAACTCCTGAGCTGAAAGTTTTCTCCTCTCGTTGTTCAAAAAGAGACAGCAAATATTCCAAAACTACCACAAAGTCAGATAAGAAGATATCACGGCACATTTTAAAGTATCAGAGCACCAGTCCCATGCTATGGTGTAGATCCATTTAGTGCCATTTTTCTTTGTCAATGTAATGAAACAACTGTGTTAACCTGTGAAGGGAGGGAGACTATTTTCCCAAAAGCTTAAAGCAGTTATACGTGAGTGTTTGGTAGACTCTGAAATAAAATAGAGAGCACAGGTTAACCTTTGATTTTTGTCGAATGTCTCTCTGTCAGCACAGACGTGCTGCTGTCTCTCACTCTGTCCGTCTGTCTCTCTGTCTCTCTCTTTCATTATTTTTCCGCGCTCAGCCGTTCTGCTTTTATGAGACTGAACGATCAATAAAGGATTGTGCAGGGAGGCAGAGGGCCTCACATCCCCATTTGGGAAGATAATTTACGTCAGAAATGGCAGCGCTGCACAATAGTATATTGATGTGTTAAAGAAAAGAAGTGGACGGCATGCATTAAAGAGGGGATGACTGAAACAGAGAGAGAGAGAGATGGAAAGAGAGATCTTAAAGGAGGCAGCAGGGTTTGGTTTTAAATGAGAACTAAAAAGAACTGAGTGTGATTCTGGATTAACTGTACATAATAGCAGCAGGAAATGCCGTTCCACTGACCATAATAGACCGCAATTATGTCACAAGTATCCCATCAGCCACTCTTCCTTAGAGCGGGTCATCTGCGGAGTCATCTGCTCAAAGGAAAGAAAGGAAAAAATGGCAAATGTCGATTTTACCATCACAAACGAGAGGATCTTCCTAATCATCTGCTCAGTCATATGCAAACATGAAAAAGACTGAAGCTCATAGTGAACACGTTTTTTGAGTGAACACACATTTTTCGTCTTTATTCATATCTGTAAGCCAAGCACTGTCAGCTTTTAGATATTTTTATATGAAAATGTGTTACCAGATCCTTAGACCTGTTCAGAGTCAAACTTTTTTCTTTTTTATTATGATTATTTTTTTGGTTCATTAATCTACTGCACAGAAATAAATACCTTAAAATGACGATAGACGTCATGTTTCATATCAAAGTAAATCCAAGTGACTTTTACTCATGTAATAGGGAAGGGTGCAATCTGCCAATGAGATAGAGGAGTGCCAGATGTTTGATAATTATCACATTTGTTTGATAATCTGGCCCTCAGTATGATAATATGACCGTTTTGTTGACGTGTGGTCACGATCGGCCTTTCCCAGTCTGATTGGCAGATGTTTGTGAAACTTAAAAGCATCTTTTATCACGTGACGTTTCCAGCCAACCCCAGCTGGTTGAGGCATGAGATATGAGAGTTATGTTTGTCTCAGAACAGAGAATATGACTGACAGCCAATCATGCTCCATGACAGCTCAGTCAGGAAGTGGATTGATGAAAATGAGCACAGCTGAAGAGGACGAGGGTGATGAATGAGAGGCAAAGAGGAGGGTAATGGAACAGGGCACAAGTTAGCAGCATCACCAGAAATCTAGAAAAGAGTGACTGAGTCTGACTGTTAAGACGTCTGTCAGTGATGCAACACAGAGCTGGTGGTCAAACTAACAGTTTTAGAAAACCACAGAAAATCTAAAAGAAACAAGGAAAGAGGAAAAGTCTTGGCACCGACACAAAGGTTGATCATACAGTGCAGGCAGAAAACTTCAGAGGACAAAATATAGAAAATATAGGAGCCCATTACAGCCAGATAAAAGTATGTAAAAATTAAAAACTTGTTTTGTTGAAATTTTATTTGTGCCCATAAAGAGCCAAATTTTTGAGATAAGGGGCAAAATTGATGAGATTAAAAAAAAGACTTTTTATCTCAAAATGTGAATTTTTCTCTTGAAATTTTGACATTTTTCTCAAAATTTTGACTTTATCTCAAACTTCAACATTTATCTCAAAGTCGTGAAATAAAGTCATCATTTTGACTTCTTATCCTAAAATTGTGACTTTTTTTTTTTTTTTTTAATTTATTTGACTGAATTTTCTCAAAATTGACCAAAATCAACTTTTTAATCTTAGAATTTCAACTTCTTATTGCAAGATTTTGAGTTGTTTTTTTAAAGCTCGAAAATCTTGACTGAATATGGGTTAGGGTTAAGGTAAAAAAAAATCTGAAAAAAGCCAAGTTTTCTTTTTTTTTTTTTAACTGGCCAAAAATCGGATACCTTATGAAACAGTGATAAAGAGTTATTATAAATTTACCTCTGATATTTTTTGACAGTTCCCACCAATTCTCTGTTGAAAAGGGACTCATGATTGTAACTAGAGCTGAACAATTTTAGAAAAAGATGTGATTTTTCTGGCAGATTTTGATATTTCAATTCCATTCACGATTTTCTTCAAATCAAGCTTCAGTGAAGTTTTTCACAATGTACAGTGACATTACAGAAAATTATATCAAACTATCGAAACATCAAAAGCTTTTACTCTAATGCAAGGATGTAAACCGAAGGTAAGAATTATTTCTAGCTTCTAGAAAGGGTAGATATTTTGAGATAAAAAGTGGAACTTTTGAGAAATAAAGACAAAATTCTGAGATTAAAAGAAGCCAAATTTTAAGAAATCCATTCAACATTATGTGAAGAAAGTCTAAACTTTCACATTTAAGGTCAACATTTTAAGATGAAGAGAAAAGTCTAAGATAAAAAGTCATTTTTTGAGCTAAAACATCAACTTTTTGAAATAAGGGCAACATTTGAGATAAAAAGTTGAAATTTTGGTGCAAAAAGTCAAAATTCTAAGATTTATGAGAACTTAAGACAATATTATTACATAATAGGCAAAGTTCTGAAAATAATTGAAAATTTTGAGATAGTCAAAATTTGACTTTTCTCAAAACCCTGAGTCCAACACCTCCACAGTCTGACTTTTAAATACAGTTCTTGCTATTTTTAAACTGACTTTTCGATAGTGTTTTTAGTTATAACAATTGGAGAATAAAAGGAGCCAACTTAGACTCCAGAATTTTAAAAACATTTTAGTGCAAAATATCCTTAACCGTGTTAAGTCAAAAAAGATAGATAAAATACAAAACAATTAAAAAAACTAGGAATAAGAAAAAAAACATAATTCAACAATCCTAAGGACAATAGGATCTTTCCCGACAGTTTCATACTCAACACGTGTTTGTGAAACAGCTGACAAAACAAATCCTGGTTTAGTCAGGAGCAAAAAAAAATCACAGCTTTGGCGATCACATGATCATGATGTCTGAAATTGCAATTTCGATCAGAAAATGATAAATGTTTCAGCCCTAATTGTAACACAAGCTAAGTTGGAGCTGCTGATCATTTGTTGCTGATGTGGGCAGTGAAAGACCATTCTGGTTGAAGCAGGGTGACAGCATTTGACTATTGCACAACACAAAATCATTATTTTGGTTATGGAAGGTGAACAATTATTTCCCCAGAAATATGATTATTTTGAGTCTCTGGGATGATAATTCTAAATTTCTCATCTGGCAACACCATTTGGATAAGAAAATACCACTTGTTCAGTTCTTATTTGAATTTCAAGAAACCAAACCTCAGAGGACTGCACAGTGAATTACTGATCCTAACTTCACTGTGAATTTTAACAGGGATTTCTCCACAGCTCAAACTGATGCTGAAATCCTGATAATGCGAAATACTGATCACAGCTAAGAAGTTCTCCTAACAAACACTGATCAGGCTGAAGTTTCTAGAAGTAGAAGAACAGTCTGTTCAGACACAGTTGGTGGAGAAGAAGGGGGGAAACAAACTGAATTGATACTATGAACCCAGTATGATGGTGCTCTATTTGCATGGTCCAGAACCCCAGTTTTGTTCAGCTGGACTTGCACAAACTGGGTGCAGAAAATGTGCTTCTTTTTCCAGAGTAAACACAGCTTTAGTCTGCAGGTGAAACAACCCTGTTACTGCCACACACTCTCTGCAGCTTTGTGTTTGCTGTGGGGACTTGTTGATGTGTGAAAACAGACAGCACTTTGGAAGTTCCTGCTGGGACAGGAGAGGATTTGTGAGCATGGACTGCAGGGCTAGATGTTGACTTTGACCTGAAGATCACAGAGACTGGTGGCCAGCTTAAAGACCTTTTTGTTGGATCAAACATGATCTCTGTTTGTGAAGCTGGAAACCCAGAGGGGAGAGTCATGCATCACAGAGGAGCATCATTAAGAGAACTCTGTATCCTTCTGATCAAAGACACTGTTCAGGACCCAAAGTGGTTGTTAGTCTTATCAATCAATGCTCTCTCATGTCCCCCACTGAGGAGCCCGGCTGAGATCTGTCAACTGCCTGTTGAATGGACTCTAATCACCTCCAGTTGTTTGTGTTTGGTTCAACTAGGTTATCAAAAAGTTTGTAGGGAGGGAATGTGCCCCCCCCTTCTCTAAGTGCTGTTGTGTGTCTGTAACTGTGAGATATTAAACACAGATTAGCAAATTGATTCCTTGTTTTGTTCACATTTTAAGTCAAGATGAAAGATGTAACGTTGTTTTGACTTAATGTTTTCAGTGGAATGTGAATTACTGAAAGTACAGTTATGGCCAAAAGTTTACACCCCCAGCAGAATTTCTGATTTTTTGGCCTTTTCTCAGAAAATATGAATGACAACATAAAATCCTTTCTATCACTCATGGTTAGGGGTTGAGTGAAGACATTTGTTGAAAAAAAAATGGTTTACTCTTTTTAAATCATAATAACAACAGACACTTCAAAAATGACTCTGTTAAGAAGTTTACACAACTGTGGTGGTTTTGTCCTGATAAATGTACAAAAGTGAACACAAATGTGTTTGAATGTCTACCAAAGGTAACCATCCTCACCTGTGATCTATTTACTTGTAATCAGTGTGTGTGTGTGTGTGTGTGTGTGTGTGTGTGTGTATAAAAAAATGAATAGGGTCATTTTTGAAGTTTCTGTTGTCATCATGATTTAAAAAGAGTAAACACAGTTATTTGTTAATAAATGTCCTCACCCAGCCTCTGACCATGGGTGACAGAACGGTTTTTGTGTGACCATTCATATTGTCTGAGAAAAGGCCAAAAAATCAGAAAATTCTGCTGGAGAGGGTGTAAACTTTTAGGCACAACTGTATATGTTTTCTATCATTTGTTGTCTTCTGTAAATTAATCTATACTTATCGTGTTTCCAAATGGATTATATAATGATGCGATGAAGACACTGTTTAACACAGTGTTTGGCATTAAAGATTAAATGCCAAACACTGTATGAAAAGTACATGAAATCTCAGTGATGTCATTTGTTGGATTTTGAGGCAGACTGCACCTAAATAATTCCACATACAAACTCCAAAAACTGAAACTCATCATAATTTGTCAATTGCTTTACTCTTTGTTTCTTTGATTATACAACTTCCCCAGTTCATACAGGGGTCAATGACAAAAAGAGGGTCTAAAAACATATTTTTTAAAAGTTCTTTGAAAATAGATAAAAAAACATATTTCTGAGTGAAGAATTATGTTTTCTAACAGATTTCAGTAGTTGACCAACATTTCAAAGTTTTTAGGTTCATTAATTTTTAGTATTTTTAATTTGAGCACCCAAAAATGTCAGGTGGCTCAACCAAATATATGAAAATATATTTATATGTTCCTGTTATTTTTTCTGTGTGAAATTATTGGCAAGTATCTCTCAAGTGTCTGTAGTGACTCATACATTTTCATTTTGTGTGTGTTATTTGTTGTATTTTTGAATAAGATAAATAATTTGATGTTAAAATAACATTTCCTGTTTTATTCTCTTCACTTTAAAATAAAAGTCTAATGTTACGGTTGCAGCACCCTGACATTTGACAAGGTGAAAATTACAGGACAAAAGTTTTTTAAATTTCTCAACAGCTTTAAAATTCTTTTTATTTGCAAAGAATGTTTTATTTAAAAAGGTTCAAGCATAAAATAATGCCACTTTTTTTTAAATTTCCATTTACAATAACTGACATTCAATTTTTAGAGTTTAATTACTGTGGATACTTGTCAGGACGGTTGCACCACCTGACATTTTGGGGGTTTGAGGAACCAAAACACAAAAAAAACATGTTATATTTTAATAGATTAAAGATGTGTTCAAACACAGGTTTCATAGAATAAAGAAATACATGTGATGAAATACTCAATTCATGATGGAAGGAAATATTGCACTCGGACACAAAAAAGGGACGTCACTTCATTGACCCATATACTCTCTCTAATCTTGAACAATCTTTGAAGACAGCCCATCAACATTTTATTAAATACTTTCAACTATAAAAAAATATCCACCCCCTTGGATGTTTTACCCTTTTGTTGCTTTTGTCAATGAATCATGCTCAACATAATTTGCCTTTTGTGACCAAAAAAATGTCAAAACCTAAGTATGTAACATAAAATAAGTGATTGCATAAATATTAACCCCCTTAAAAGTAACTGTCCTTATTTAACAGAAGTTCAGTCAATTGGTGCTAGTGGTCTCATAATTAGTGGAATGAAGATTACCCGAATGCAGTGACTTTGTCTGAAGTGATTGTAGTATAAAAACAATCAGCATTCCTAGCTACCATTGCAGCATCAAGACAACAGAAAATTCCAAGTAAATCAGAGGAAAGGTTCGTGAAAAGTTCAATTCAGGGGATGGATACAAAAAAATGTCAAAGGTATTAAACATACCCTGGACCTCAGTTAAATCCATCATCGAGAAATGGCAGGAATATGGCACATGTGTATTCTGCCAAGATCAGGCTGTCCTCACAAACTGAGTGACCGTGCAAGAAGACCAGTGAGAGAGGCTACAGGACACCTGTGACTGCTCTGAAGGAGTTACAAGCTACAGCTGCTGAGATGATGGGACAGACTGTGCACACAACAACTGTTGCTGCGGTTCTTCACCAGTCAAAGCTTCATGGGAGAGTGGTAATGAGAAAGCCACTGTTGAAGAAAATGAAGTTTTGACTAGAGTTTGCCAAAAGGCATGTTAGAGAATCACCAAGTGGAGGAAGGTCCTTTGGTCTGATGAACCCCAAGTGGAGCTTTTTGGTCATTGGACAAGGTGCAGACACCAAACACTGTACATCAGCACAAGCACACCCTCCCCACTGTGAAGCATGGAGGTGCAGCATCATGCTGTGGGGATGTTTCTCAGCTGAGGCGCTGGAAGGCTTGAAAAAGTGGATGGTAAAATGCAAAATATCCTAAAATCCTGGAGGAGAATCTTATTCCATCTGCTAGAGAACTAAGGTTTGGGAGAAGATTCATTTCCCAGCAGCACAATGACCCAAAGCAAACGGCTAAAGCTCCACAGAAATGGTTCGAACACAACAAAGTGAATGTTCTGGAGTGGCCAAGTCAAAGCCCTGACCTCAATCCCATAGTGAATTTGTGGCTGGACTTAAAAAGGGCTGTTCACACCTGATCTCCATGCAGCCTTTCAGAACTTGCACAGTTTTGAAGGAAGAATGGTGTAAAATTGCAGCGTCCAGGTGTAAAAGTCTCACTGAGACCTGTCTACACAGACTCAATGCTGTGATTGCAGCCAAAGGTGCATCTACAAAGTACTGGCTTGAAAGGGATGACTTTTTATGCAATCGCTTATTTAATGGTGCATTTTTTTATTTATTTGTCATTACTTTGTAGAAATGAGTTTTCAATTTGACATAAACAAGGATTTTTTTACTTTTTTTGTTACAAACGCCAAAACATGATGAGTATAACTGATTTACCTTAGCAATAAAAGGGTAAAACATTCAAGGGAGTGAATACTTTTTATAGGCACTGTAAATGCAGCTATTCTCAGATCAACAAGTTCATAAAATTTTAGTGCCTGTAAACTTATGAATAATTTGTGTGTTGGTTCCCAATACTCAGCTCAGTTAATGAGCCTGATAGCTTTCTTTAAAAGCAAAAAGGAAAGAAAAAAAATGGATATATGATGGTTTCATAAGCTTTACCCCAAACTTCCACCAGTAATTAATGTATGGCAGTATGAATGAGCAACACCACATATATAATGAATTTAAATTATGAATATCTTTAAGTTTACACAGTATAGCAACTGACTTTAATATTTTAGTTTCAATGCAATCAACATGAGGTTTTCAACAGTTTGTGATCAATGACAATTCCCAAGAATTTACTCTCATAAACTCATTCTACCTCAATATATATCATAACTATTACCTTTGTATTATTTTTCTGACTTCCAAACATTTATCATATATTTAGTTTTGTTAACACTTAGAGATAGTTTGTTTTGTCAAAGCATCCAAATCCTTTATCGTTTGTGCCAACAGCAAACAAAATGGAATTAAAAAGCTTTGAAATATTACACATGTCATTTATGTGCAATATAAACAATCTAAGACCCTGCACTGATCCTTGTGGGACCCCATAGCTACATGACCTGTAACATGTCAGACTTGTTATTGTTGATTTGTATGTATTGATGTCTATTATCCAGGTAGCTGCTGAGCCAGTTATGTGCTGTTCCTCTGATCCCATACCATTGTAATTTAGACAGTACAAATGTATGTCCTAATATATCACATGCTTTTTTTTTTTAAATCTATAAAATTACTGACTGTATATTCTGTATTGTCTATGTACATGAAACACACTCTGTACACTATGTATATGGGTCAATGACAAAAAGGGGGTCCAAATACGTATTTTTAAAAAGTTCTTTGAAAATGGATAAAAAACATATTTCTGAGAGAAGAATTATGTTTTCTAACAGATTTCAGTAGTTAACCAACATTTCAAAGTTTTTAGGTTCATTATTTTTTAGTATTTTTAATTTGAGCACCCAAAAATGTCAGGTGGCGCAACCAAATATATGAAAATATATTTATATGTTCCTGTTATTTTTTCTGTGTGAAATTATTGGCAAGTATCTCTCAAGTGTCTGTAGTGACTCATACATTTTCATTTTGTGTGTTTCATTTCTTTTATTTGTGAATAAGATAAATAATTTGATGTTAAAATAACATTTCACATTATTACATTGGTTGTACCACCTGACATGGAAATTGTTCCAGTCATCAATGAAGTGAAAAAACCTTTTTTATCAGTATTTCAGAGAAATCTACAAACTTTTCCACTTGGTCACAAATGTCATTTAGGCTCCTCTGGCTGATGCAGTTTCCTGTTTCCTGTTTTATTCTCTTCACTTTAAAATAAAAGTCTAATGTTACGGTTGCACCACCCTGACATTTGACAAGGTGAAAATTACAGGACAAAAGTTTTTTAAATTTCTCAACAGCTTTAAAATCATTTTTATTTGCAAAGAATGTTTCATTTAAAAAGGTTCAAGCATAAAATAATGCCACTGTATTTTTTATTTCCATTTACAATAACTGACATTCAATTTTTAGAGTTTAATTACTGTGGATACTTGTCAGGACGGTTGCACCACCTGACATTTTGGGGGTTTGAGGAACCAAAACACAAAAAAACATGTTATATTTTAATAGTTTAAAGATGTGTTCAAATAACACAGGTTTCATAGAATAAAGAAATACATGTGATGAAATACTCAATTCATGATGGAAGGAAATATTGCACTCAGACATAAAAAAAGGGGACGTCACGTCATTGACCCACATACTAGAGCAGAGCACAAATTCTTCCGGGGCATTTTTCCCTCAAATCAAAAACTGCTGCTTTGTACTTCAGTGTTCTGTTATTCATTAGTTTCAACCATTAACCACCCTTTGGTTGATGGTTGCCCATATGGCAAGCATTGAGGATAGAAGTTGTCCAGCATTCCACATTCAACATTTCGATCACTTTGAGTGCACCAGCTGAGAAAGGAGAGTGCACAACAGTTTTTCATACTGTCAGTGTAAATGCACTCAAGCTCTCAGAATAGATGTATGACACAACCTGATGTAAAACACTGCTATGAATGTGGATTCCTTGTCTTTAGTGACCAGTCTCTGGTGGCCGCACTGGGAACTGCAGGTCTTTGCACCTCCCTTCATTTTTTAAGACCTGTGCTTGCTGCTATACTTTACAGAAATACTTCTGTTTCAAGCCATTTGTCTGCACTAACAATTCTACCGTACCCAAAGAACAATGGAGGCTCTGTCATCATGTAGGTCTCTTTTTTTTCCATCAAATTATTCCAAGTGGTGAAATTTCTCCTGGAAAGTCCGTTGTTTGCCTGTCTCACATATCTGTTCTCATCAGTAACAGCAGCTTTACAGTCTTATAACATTTCCTCCTTAATGTGAATCTGGCAAAACTGGGTGTGTTTTTTTTTACCTTAGGGCTCTAACTGCGAGACAGGGGTGACCTCATCGTTTCTGTTGAGTTTTTATCCCAGGACAGCTTGTGATAGGCAACAAGGACTCCATGCTTGACTAGCCAATAGCACAATGTCGTCTTGTGTTATAGCTCTATTAGAGGGTTGTTTATTGGTTATCAGTTCTGTCGATCATGCGCACAGTAACCAATCACCCAGACCAGCTGTTGCCGTTATGATCATTTACACGACCTTCACATTTGTCACTTTGTCACATTTGTCACTGCAACAGAGGAGGCGCAGTCCGTGACTAGAATCTAAAATTTCATGGTTTTTGGTGAAACTTTTCACAAAGAGAGCAAAGTTGATAAAAAGTGGACAATGAGCTCTGATGGAGCTGGTTTTATTTGCACAGAGTCTTTGGACAACACTTGGACAGTGAGTACAACTCTGCCTGGTGTTTGGTCAGCTAAGACTAAAAAGTCTACAACTCCAACAAGTATGACCCAAAAAGCTCAAATTTATTGATGACAAGGTATAAAAGTGATGTGGTTGATGCCTTATATCTTGAAGTTAATGTTTTGAACAATGGCTATAAAAAAAGAAAGAGATAAATAGTGTTTTAGCTGCATTTATCCTGACGTGGACTTTAGACACATATTGAAAACATGACATTTCCTTAAACTAGAGATTTTGGTTTTTCAAATGAGGTGTCACTGATGAATTTTGATTTTATGGTTCTTCAGTTACAAGCTTTGAAACATAGTGTAGTATATCAGCTAGAATTGGGATGTAAGAAGCTAAACTTAGACATGTTTTATCAGTTACCATCAACTTTATTGTGCTACGATTGCAGCTGTCAACATTGAGCTTGGCTGGTTCTGCAGCTTAAGTTTGTTTCACTTGTTTTCCATGGATTGAAGAATCAAGAAAACTCTTGTTTCTTATAAGACAATGGATGATATTTTGTGGCTCTCTAAAACCTCCAACTCCCTACACAGGGATGGAGGAAAAACAATTGTCCTGCAATTTTTGCTGTAGTTTTTCTATCATTAACCCAGTCAGATGCAACCTTATCTGTTGTTACCTCAAGTCACAAACTAGATGCACAAAGTTTTTTTTCTCATAAACAGGGAATCTTCCATACAGGCCAAATAATGTTTATAAGTGGAGCCAGCACAAAGCGTAACATAGCGACATACAAGACATACTGTACATAAAACCCTTCTTAACTCACACATGTTTCTGCTCCTGGAACTCTGTAATAAAACAAAGCAACATAAGTTTAAATTATTCCTTCAGTCTCATATCTGTTTCTGTGAATCATCTTGTATGCACTTGCTGCTGCTTTTGGATTGGAGCTCAGCTTTGTGCAGTGTGAGGCTCAGAGCAATGACAGGGATATTGCACATTTCTGTAACAGTGCCCTGCAATGCATTAGGGAAATAAAGAGAGAAGATTCTGGCAGCTTTGTTCACTGAGCGGGCGGGTAAAGAGCTTCACGTCCAAACCTCGGCCATATTTCTCTGCTTGGAGATTTGTAGATGAGCCAAGATGAAGGAGCTGATGAAACGGTGGATTCTGAGCCTGTAACCTCAGCAGTCGTGGTCATTTTTCAGACATCATAACAGTGGAGCGATGTTCTTTTGAAGAGGACATTTTTTTTAAAGTGCTGAAAAAGTCATATTCAAGTGTGTCAAACTAAAGGCAGAAAATATAAGATGGTGGAATTTGTCTTTCAGGCGTGACAATATTGGGATGTCAATCTAGATGAAAAATAAAAAATCCCAACATAAAGCAGTCAATCTCACTTTTAGCTCGATTGAAATGATTAACACTACTGTTCAAAATCTTGCAGACTTAACCTTCAGGAGGTCATGATAGTGTGAACACTTGACAGAATAACCTTGAATTCACATATTTGAGTGGATTTTGTCTTTTAAAGGCTTTGATCTTAAACTTTTAATCAGTTGATTAACAGAACATTTACCCTTAATTGTTGTTTGCAATCAATTACTCATTCTTTTTTTTTTTTTTTTGTCTCTCTCCCAGTTCTTCTTTTTGCATTTTGAAACTCTACTTATAACCTTATGACATCCAACAGTGCAAAATGTAAATTAGAGCAATTTTCAACTGGTCTTCACATTTCGTGTACTTGTATAAGATGAAATGTGTACTCTGAACTTAAATAGAACCAAACTTTCCAAGTCCACCACACATAAACATACTAGGGTCAATGACGTGACGTCCCTTTTTTTGTGTCTGAGTACAATATTTCCTTCCATCATGAATTGAGTATTTCATCACATGTATTTCTTTATTCTATGAAACCTGTGTTATTTGAACACATCTTTAAACTATTAAAATATAACATGTTTTTTTGTGTTTTGGTTCCTCAAACCCCCAAAATGTCAGGTGGTGCAACCGTCCTGACAAGTATCCACAGTAATTAAACTCTAAAAATTGAATGTCAGTTATTGTA